>JAUUDZ010049824.1:0-10515 GCA_032361705.1 Panulirus versicolor | reverse complement strand
ATTCATTCCACAGTCACTGGATGAACGTCATGAACCACAGACTCATTCCACAGTCACTGGATGAACGTCATGAACCATAGATTCATTCCACAGTCACTGGATGAACGTCATGAACCACAGATTCATTCCACAGTCACTGGATGAACGTCATGAACCACAGACTCATTCCACAGTCACTGGATGAACGTCATGAACCACAGACTCATTCCACAGTCACTAGATGATATGATCCTCAACAGATCATGGACTCATGTCTCATGACAAGCGTAACAAAAGTGAGGAAGACGTTAACGGACGAGTGAAAACACCTTGAATACAGGTTCCAACAGTCGAATGGGACAAGAGACCCGGGGAAGCATGGATGAAAAACACGCGAGACTCTAGGTCGGGACAAGGTGAGCAACACAATGATGCTGGCAGGAACACGCCTTCGAAATATATCAACCATTAGTCGGGAGAGCCGAGGAAACTCGCGGGGGAAACGGAGTTAAGAATCAGCTCGAAAACAGGGCGAGCAAATACACCCAGGGACCAACTACTTCAGCAGGGGTCTGGAGGGCGGAGGATTGGCTGGCCGACATGGGGGCATCAGGAGCGGGTGTGGACGTCAAGTGCTCGTAGTGGCTGACGCAGAGATGGTGGACGAGGTGGCGCGCGACTACACCAGGTGGTTAATGGCGGTAGGTGGGTGGGTGGGTGGAGGGGTGGATGATGAAGGGGCTGCTGCTCGTGTTGCTCCTGTTGCTGCAGCTGCTGCTGCCACTAACACTGCCAATGCTGTTGTTGCTGTTGCCCTTACCGCTGTCACTGCTGTTGCTGCTGCTGCTGTTGCCACTACCGCTGCCACTGCTGTTGTTCCTGTTGCCACTACCGCTGCCACTGCTGTTGCTGGTGCCACTACCGCTGCCACTGCTGTTGTTAAGGCTGCTGTTGCTGACCGTTCTCCTGTTGCCAACATCGCTGTCACTACTGCTGTTGCTCCTATTGTTGACCGTAATGTTGTTGCCACTACCGCTGCTGCTATTATTGTCCATACAGCTGTTGCCACTACCGCTGCTACTACTGCTGCTGTTGTTGACCATACTGTATTGCCATTACCGCACCACTATCGCCACTACTGCTGTTGCTAAGCACACTACGGTTGCCACTAACTTACCACTACTACCTACACTTTCGCTCCTGTCACTGCTGTTGCTGTTCCTGTCATTCCTGTTGCTGTTCCTGTCACTGCTGTTGCTGTTCCTATCACTGCTGTTGCTGTTCCTGTCATTCCTGTTGCTGTTCCTGTTACTCCTGTTGCTGTTCCTGTCACTCCTGTTGCTGAATGTGCTGCTGCTGCCACTACCACTGCTGTTGCTAGACATATGGGGTAGAAGAAACCCTTGGCTGTGGAGGGATGTGCGCGCCACGCCCTGTGACTCCCACTCATCCTGGTGGAGAACCTATCAACAGGTCCCTATCCCCTCATCCTTTGCCCTTGATCCTCCTACCAGTGGGTGCAGAAGAGACCCTCCTGGGCTTCAGCGGACGTGAAAATGTAATCATCAGGCCCATGAAAATGTAATCATCAGGCCCATAAAAATGTAATCATCAGGCCCATGAAAATGTAATCATCAGGCCCATGAAAATATAATCATCAGGCCCATAAAAATGTAATCATCAAGACTGAAAATGTAATCATTAGGCCCATGAAAATGTAATCATCAGGACTATGAAAATGTAATCATCAGGCCCATGAAAATGTAATAGTCAGGCTCAATAAAATGCAATCATCAGGACTATGAAAATGTAATCAACGGGAATGGTCATCAATCGTCTGAAACTCCCATCGAATTGAATGGATAAATAAACCTTCGACGTAATCTTTCGAGTGTGATGATTCGCCTCCTTCATCAACATGAGTTGACTCTCGGAGTATGAATATCCTTCTCTTTAATGAGTTAACCCTCGAAGTACGATATCTTAACCTTTTTATTGTGAGGAGTACGATAACTTAACTTCCAGTGTACGATGTCTCGACCGTTGTATTGTGAGGAGTACGATAACTTAAAATCCAGTGTACGGTGTCTCGAATTCTTTAATGTGATGAGTACGATAATTTAACCTCCAGTGTACGATGTCTCGACCTCTGTATTGTCATGAGTACGATAACTTAACCTTCAGTGTACGATATCTCGACCTCTGTATTGTGAGGAGTACGATATCAACCTCTAGTGTACCGTGTCTCGAATTCTTTATTGTGATGAGTACGATAACTTAACCTCCAGTGTACGATGTCTCGACCTTTGTATTGTGAGGAGTACGATAACTCACCCTCAGAATTACGATAACTCGGTCTCTATTTAACTTTACCACCAAAATATTATATTTCAACCTCTCCATTTTGAAGCCTACAGTATCTTCCAAAGTACGATGTTTCATCTCCTTTATTTTGATAAGTACGATAGCCTTTTCGCTGCCCTAAGTTAACCTTTGAAATATGGTATTCTAACCTCTGTCACGGGGAGTTGAACTCCTGAGGACGGGGCTTTGACCCACCTTTCTCAAGATGTCGATCGAGTAAAGAAGATGTCACTTATACAGTGGCAACCCTGGCCATGAAAATGAATACTGGGGGTCATGATGAGGGGTTTGTACCCCCCTCCCCCCCCCCTAGTTGGCCAGGAGTCACTTCATTTATCAGCTCACGGAGCCACCTGACTTACTAAGTCATGGGGTCAACTCACAAAATTACAGGGTCACTTGGCTCACTAGGTCATGGGTTCACTGGGTTTTTAGGATACGGGGGTCACCTGGCTCACAAGGTCACTGGATCACCTGACTCACAAGGTCACTGGGTCACCTGACTCACAAGGTCACTGGGTCACCTGACTCACAAGGTCACTGGGTTACCTGGCTCACAAGGTCACTGGATCACCTGTCTCACTAGTTCAAGGGGTTACCTGTCTTACTAGGCCACATATCTTACGAGGTCACGGGTCCAACTGGCTCTCTAGGGCATGGGGTCACCTTGCTCTATAGGTCACAAGGTCAACTCGCTCACAGGGTCACGGGAAAACTTGGCTCACAAGGTCACGGAAACACCTCCTTTACCAGGTCACGGGTCATCTAGCTTACCAGGTCACGGGGGTCACCTTGCTCACCAAGTCATGAAATCACCTGCCTCACAAGGTCACAATGTCACCTCACTCACCAGGTCACGGAGTGAACGCCCTTACTATGTCATACAACCACCTGCCCTCACTAGATCACAGGGGGTCATCTCCCTCAGTGGGACAGAGCCCCAAAGAGACGCTAACTTTAAGACGTTCCCCTCCAGACTCCCAAAGTGTCAAAGTTTGCCAATTAACATCGAGAGAGAGAGAGAGAGAGAAAAAAAATACACTTTTCCCTGTACTGCGTTGCCGTCGTGGAGCTGTGGGCCACACCATTCGGCTTGTCTCCGGTCTATGCAACGACAACGCGAGTTCGTTATATCATAATCATACGCTTACAGTGTATTATAATACAGTGATGGCAGACATGCCTGTCTGCCTACCTTGACCACGAACTGAAACCAGATTTGGCGAGTAAGTGATCTATAGAGACCATAGCCTCAGCGCCAGGGTTGAGATTGGAACCCATGAGATTGGAACCCATGTCTGACAGGTTCCTCGTGAACACACACACACACACACACACACACACACACACACACACACACAGTTTCTTGAAGAGCAACGACTAAGAAGATTGGAACCCATGTCTGACAGGTTCCTCGTGAACACACACACACACAGCTTCTTGAAGAACAACGACGAAGACGTCTCCTCACGAGCATTCCTTACACAAAGAACAACGACACTGTTCCTAATGAACACCTGGGACTTGAATAACAAACGACGGTCCCCAAGCATCACTATCAAGTTATTCATGAACGAGCACAATTGAACAACTAGAAAACCAACCTTGATGAACCAAGCAAATGAAATGTTCCTCAGGAACAAGTACAGCAACATGAACAATCACTTACACAGGTCCCTGAAGCAAGGGATCAAACCTGGGGCTCTTTTGGACCAACTGGGAGCGTTCTAATCCCCTGAGAAAGGTCCCTGAAACGCTGGGATCAAACCTGGGACTCTTTCGGAACAACTGGGATCGTTCTATTCCCCTGAGGAAGGTCCCCGAAACGCTGGGATCAAATCTGGGACTCTTTCGGGACAACTGGGATCGTTCTATTCCCCTGGGGAAGGTCCCTGAAACGCTGGGATCAAACCTGGGACTCTTTCTATTCCCCTGCGGAGGAAGACGAGTGAGAACCTTGGCTGGCGAAGCTCTGAACCAGCAGCCATCATATCCCTATCCCAGGGATACCTGAACATTCTCGAAAAACCAGAAGAAAAAAAAAGGGGAAGATGAAGGCGTGGTGAAGATGTGCTGTGAAGATACTACAAAGTGACCTCCTCTAGCTTTGGTCCTCCTTATACCTCGATGAGTTAAGGGACTGAACCTCGATCAGCTAGGGCGAGGGTGCTGTAAAGAAGAGGTGTAGTGAAGAAGAGGATTGTAAACACAAAACTAGGTGCTTCCAACATCTTCCCAATGCACTTAACTATATCTTCGAAGCATTTATAATCAGTATTCATCATCGTCCTCACACTCACTCCCGCCCTCAGACACAGTCAAATGACTTTAACCTTCTGTTCCTAGAAACTGTTACTGGAAAAACGAAATCATTCATGGAATTCATAGCCAAAAACAAAACCACTGTTTTATCATCTGCTCCCTGACTTACATCAGCATAGAAAAAATACGATACTTAATCAGCAGTTGATAAGATAAGATAGATCAATAATATAATTATCGTAACACGCGATTTAAATGGCTACTCCCTGCGTAATCTGTCAGCTGATCGTATGTAAACACTACATACTGCACTGCTTACACTTTCCATGTGACATATATACGCTTATGAGAGAATACAAAACATCCTTATGAATAACATAGGATGATATAGTCTCTGCAACTTGCCTTCCTATGAATCGGTTACCACAGTATACACTTCTACATTAACGCGTCTAACTCTTCGTTTAATGTTCATCAATAAGATTTCAGCGAGTCTGAAAAATAGTTTCCAGCCTCTTATTCATCGACTTCTGCTCCCAGATGATTCAAAGTGATTCAGATGAAAACTCTACTGAACACCGTTTTCCATAGTAAAGCTACATGCTTAAACATCCAAGATTTACATGTTCTAGACTATGTCTTCAACCAAGTCATCATTATACAACTACGAACAGAAGTCTGGAACACGTATGTCTAAAAACATACTAGGTCCTCTGTCCCGAGTGGGAGACAGAGGCTCGTTCCAGCTCCGTCCAGGCTCATAAAGGCACTTAGGATGTGCCTGGCTGCCTGGTGGACGTCGCGCCGAGTTGTCTACCTCGATAGTAGAGACTCAGGGCTCGAATCGCTTCGACTAGGGTTGAAACTGTACCATGCCCTCTGTCTCGACAGCAGAGACAAAGAGCTCGGATAGCTTCTTGACCAAGCTCGTACTGGAACTTTGAAAAATGACGCTTGGTCGAAGCTGTATCGAACCCTCTGTCTCGACAAGCAGAGGCGGAGGAGTTCGAGAAACCCTCGCCCAGACGCGAACACCGGGAGCTAAGACATGTCTGAGTTGCCTTGTACTGAGCCCTCTGTGTGGGCAGCCAGTGACAGAGGCTTCGGTACTGCTTCGATCAGGCGAGCGATACACCCCAGACCTCCGGCGTGTCAGAGGACGTTTGCCCATAACTGTACCCCTAAATATTTCCTTTTTGGAGTATCGGATTCCAGGTTGAATGAGGTACTTGATTATTACACGATGCCTAAAGAAGCTGTTTCGCTGTCAAGTGTTCCTGAACGTTTATGCGAAAAATACGTTATAACAAGTTTAACTTTCGTCCCCCAAGAACCATATGTACTGCGGAGCTACATAAACGATAAAAAAGAAAGAGCACTACGTGGACTAACTCATTTAGCTGACCACGAACGTCCTGGGAAAAGAACTGGTAATAAAGGCAATGATCTAAACGCAGATTAGATACAAAACTAACAACAAAGTTTCATCGATGAAAAAAGAAAAGAAAACGCGCTACTGCAATTATTATACGAATAACAAACCCCCAAATTAAAGTTAAATCTAAAATCTAATACAGCAAAGCTTATCTTACCTTTCGCAGAACCACTTCAGCAGGGACGACGTGATGTTCGATGGTAAAACAAACATATCTAAAAACCCACATTATGAGACACAAGTAATGGTAGTATCGAGAAAATGGACCAGTTTACGTTATTCGGCTCATCTTAGCGAGGTGCGGTTCTTTGGCATATGTTTGTGCTGCCATCGAGACTTACCTGTGTGCTGGAGGACGAGATGATCCTTCGACTTATGTCCTAATGTCCTCGAGACTCCATTTGGAAAATCGCCCACATTAACGGTCACTTCACCATTTATGACACTTTTAAGTGTATGTGAGTTTTAAGTGCGCTTCTGACGTAAATCTCTTTCTCAGATTAAATTCTAGATACAAATCACGAATGTTCATTGTCACTTTGAAAGTTCAAGCTTGTATCTATCGCTTTAGCCGTCAATACCTTTCGTTAAATTACCGAACACTTACGTTTCCTTACGGCATCTCAGTACAAGTCTACCATTGTACGTATCACATCTCACACCCCACTTGGATTCTGGAAACACCAGTACCCGATTAACACGTAATGATGCGATCCCGTCCACGCAACAACGTTGGGTCTTCTGGCTCAAGTGGCGAAAATAATCATCAAGTTCTCTGCGACGGCAACAAAGAGCGAAAGTGCCAACTATGATGTTATTCTCGTCCTTAAGGTCCAAAATGATGTCTATTCATCATAAGGGATGACAATTATCCATTATCAATTATGCTAAATAATGAGGATTACTTAGTTTTCATAAGTTATCAAATTTTGACTTGAAATACTGAGTTGAAATACTGGGAATCTCGGCAATCATGCACCACCCACAACCCCCCACCCCCGGAAAATGTACGTTACAAGAACTGGCCATCGGTTTCAATTCGACACAACGTCTCGTAGGCCAGCGAGCGTTTCTACCCATCTGAATTCCTCGCTGCTGTGATGAAACTCATAATTTTCGCGTGGTTGAGGAGATTATCTAGTATCATCAATGCCTAAGAACGCGAAAAGACCTTGTCTTAGCAGACGACAGACGCCGCAGCAGTTTCCAGGTACCCAAATTCGAAGCACACAAAAAAATTAAGTGGTTTCACAAGAAGTCTTAAAGCTGTTTGCAAGCAATCGTTTCTACGAGGATGTATTCATGATGTTCTTCGTCCAAATTCATATATGTGAAATTATGCGCACCCGGACATTCCTTACTGTAGTTCAAATAGGTACATCGGTGAACTGCTTGTTACAGTGGTAGTTCACCAGGCGCCACCATCCTTGCACTAGCACAGTGGTACGTCGCCAGCACTATTTTCCTCGTATCACCAACATTGAATGAGACTTTGTTGATTTGTGTGGTCGTTGACCAAAGGTGTATGCTAATACATGAACTGACAAGGTGTACACACACATACACACACAGGTTACTGTGTGTGTGTGTGTGTGTGTGTGTGTGTGTTTGCAGGAGGAAAGACATGGTACGTATATACAAGGCTAAGAGACGGGGGCAACACGAATGTAAAACCCTCTTCCCGTAACACACACATAGTAATCACACATACACATACACATCTTTGGGCTTTATATACTGTTTTTCCATACTCGCCCTTCCCGCGTTAGCGCCATGAACAGTCGAAGACACGCCACAATTGCTCACACCCTTTCTCGAGCTTTCATGTGTAATGCAATGGCATTCCTCGTGGATAATAAATAACTCAATCCACCAAAACTACGTGTAATATCTGGACTTAATAAGTACCTCTGGACACCATTACTTGCCTTATCTCTATCATACAAATTGGTCTATGAAATACATGCTCAATGCTCAAAAATGTTGGCTGTGTTCTCTCGCGAACTCGGTGTCCATTAAAGTCCACATTACCTGCTCTGCTGGAAAGTCTTGCCCAGATTAGAGTCAACGTAAGTGTTTGTAAAGAGACTAAACGAAGTCTGGGAAAGAAAATAGATGATTTAAATTTTGAAAGAAGCGGAGGAATGCAGTAATGAATCGTCAGTGTGGGAGATGAGTTTACTTGTTGAATAAAAGATAATCGTTGACAAAAACAAAAGAGGAAGAGCGTAGGAGACAAGACAAGGCCCTGAGTAACACCGCCATTGTATAGGAACGAGGGAGGAGTGTTGATCTGAACACCGCTCTTGTATAGGAACGAGGGAGGAAGGTTGATCTATCAACGACCTCGGAGACAGACAGGCCGGTGAGGGAATTTGATAGGAAGGACCAGAAGTAAGTCAGGAGAGCCAAAACAGAAGATTCTGGAGATCATACCGGGATTCTACGTGAAAAATGTCTTTTCGTGGTACAATGAGTTTTCCTACTTCCTCAAGAGAGGACGACCAGCCATTAGCAACACAGACGGAGCCAATGGTCGCAGGTTAATGTTAAGTCTATAACAAACTGACCAAAATCATTTACTTTCGTATATGAACGTGGTAATGATCTCGGCAATCCTACGCACAGAAAACGATTGGTCATAGAATAGATACGAGTGGGTCGGTGACGTACGAGTGTAAACAGAGCCTCCTCCCTCACCCCCCAGCTGTAATACCCATGTTAGCATCACTGGCTTGGAGGGGAGGGGTCGACTCCCCGTGGACAGCTTTACAAGCGTCGGGTCCTGACGGGCGGCAGGAGGATAATCACACCCATACATTATCACCGCCTCTGTGAGGCTGGCCACTAAACACCCGCAATGACCCGAGTACCTCGTCCTGGTCGTGCCTAAGCCCCTGCGGGAGCGGATGAGGCAGCGGGAGGAGGAGGAGGCATCGTTCTTGTGGTACCCTCCCAGTGGCAGATGATGACTTCCAGAGCCGACGACGCTCATGGCGGTCATCCGTGTTAACTGCTATCTTCTCTAGACGAGCGAGCTAGAGATGTCGTCTGTATACATATCTTTTAAAGAGATAACACGAGAGTCTTGTATTTCGATCAAGAGAGGACTATAGCCTTTAGATCTCCCGAGTCCTGCGAACACGAGAAAATAGCCTCATTTGTCCTGCTTTTGAAGGTTTACGGGATGTAGCGATCCCTTAAATTCACCAGATGGAGCTTATGTTCTACTGTGGTGGGTTGAATTCTGCTCTCTGGCGTCTTAAAGCCAATTCAGCAACACATACTCCTTTTATCGAAGGGAATTTGTGGACTGCATGCCAGCAGCACATGTGTGGGTGAGACAGAAAGGAAAGAGAGCTACCTTGGGCAAAGGAGTGGCACCTGATAGCTGTTGCAGTGCTTGCTTTCTGCTCAGACACCACTTACTCCTTCCGAGAGTAGGAATGGGAGTTAGAACGGGAATGAGGTTGAGGTAGGGGTGAAACTGGGAGCGGAAGAGGGAGCGGGAGTTGGGAGAGGGAGATGAGGTGAGAGTGGGGGAGAAGAAAGGGAGTGGGAAATGTTGGAGAGGGAGAAGGGGTGGGAAGTGAGTGTCAGGTGAGAGTGGGAGTGAGAACCCCCTATCCTACTGCCTCCTATGTGTACCACATTGTCTCACACGACACCCCAGGCCTCCAGCCAGTCTGATTCAACAATGAGTCTGTGTCCTAGACAGTAACTCAGCCACTGATGTGATCGACTCCCAGTTAGTGATTCAGCCACTGAGGTAATAGACTCCCCAGCTAGTGATTCAGCCACTGATGTGATAGACTCCCCAGCTAGTGATTCAACCATTGATTGATAGACTCCCCAGCTAGTGATTCAGCCACTGATGTAATAGACTCCCAAGCTAGTGATTCAGCCAGTGATGTAACAGACTCCCAGCTAGTGATTCAACCACTGATATGCTAGACTCCCAGCTAGGAATTCAACCATTGATGTGATAGACTCCCAGCTAGTGATTCAGACACTGATGTGACAGACTTCCTAGTTAGTGATTCAGCCACTGATGTAATAGACTCCCAGCTAATGATTCACCAACTGATGTGATAGACTCCCAGCTAGTGACTCAACCACTGATGTGATAGACTCCCCAGCTAGTAATTCAGCCATTAATGTGATAGACTCCCCAGCTACTGATGTAAGAGATTCCCCAGGTAGTTTCAACCACTGATGTGATTAGACTCCCCTCTCTATCACTTTCTTTCCACCCTCCCCTCCCTCCTCCCTCCTTCGTCAGTTCCCCCTTCGATCCTCCAACGATCCTCCCACGATCCTCCTCCTCTCCCCCTTCAGTTCGCCCATGAATTTCCAAGTCAAATTTAATGTTCCTCCGGTCCCGAGTCCTCCTCCATTCAGCGTCAAGTCACTTCCATGTTCTAAGTCAAATAAAAACCGCGTCGTATATTTTTACCCCCTCCCCCCACTTCCCC
>JAUUDZ010049813.1:0-10515 GCA_032361705.1 Panulirus versicolor | reverse complement strand
GATTTCCTGAAGATGCGAAAGAAACCCAAAGGAGTATTTCAGTTATGTTAGAAGCAAGAATCATTACCCAGTCAATAGGTCCATTAACTACGGAAAACGTAAAAATATTGAATGACTTTTTTGGATCTGTATTTACGATCGAAGACTCAGCCCATGTTCCCAGTCCGGTTTCAATGATAAGAGGAGAGAGCGTTCTTCAACATCTTGATATAAAATCCAAAGACAGACTTTCAGCAATGAAAGGAATGAAAATAAGTAAAACGGCAGGTCCTGATAAGCTATCCGAGAACAATGAAAGGTGAGGAAAATGAGATGGTGAAACCCTTGGCTGGCCATTTTCCCATAAGTCATTTGCTACGGGAAAAGTTTCAGATGAATGAAAGTTTATCAATGTATCAAGTAATAAATCACTGCCCGGAAACTATCGTCCTATTAGATTAACGTCTGTCCTTGGGAAATTCGCGGAAACCATCGTAGAGATAGAACTGTGAACCATTTGGAAGACCACCGTTTCAATAACGATTCCCAGCATGGTTTTCGACGAAATCGTTCATATCAAACAAATCTGTCTGATTTCTTTTACGATGTAATAAACATGTATGACGAAAGTAGAGCAGTTAACGTTATTTGTCTAGATTTTCAAAATGCTTCCGATAAGTTTCTGCATCAAAAGTTACTTGTAAAAATTTAGTCACACGGCACTGATGGGGTTGTACTTCGTTGGATAGGAAATTAGTTGACTGGCCGTAAACAGATTAATGGTCAAGTTTTAGAATGGTTAGACGTAACAAGTGGTGTGCCACAAGGATCAGTCGTAGGACCAGTTCTCTTTTTCACATATATTAATAATATTGATGATGGGCTTCATTGCAAGATATTAAAATTCACTGATGATACAAAGTTGGGAAATAAATCTACAAATGAAGTAGAACATCTGTGGCTTCCTACTGACCATAGACAAACTGAAGGACTGGGCTCATAGGTGGCAAATGAATTTTAATATTGATAAGTGCAAAGTTTTACATGTTGGTAATAAGAACGATAAAACAAGTTACATTATGAATTCTGTTGAACTGTAAAAGGTAAATGAGGAAAAAGAGATAATCTCTGGTGATCTAAAACCAAGTATTACACAGAAGCAGTGAAAAGAGCGAACAAAATTCTTGGATATATCGGTAGGACCTTCGAACTTAAAGTCCAGGAAAATCATCCCAACTCTGTACAATTCATTGGTGCGTCCTCGTCTTGAATATTGCCTTCACTTTTGGTGACCCTCATTAAAAAAAATAAAAAATTGACAGACTGGAGAGAAAGCAGCGTCGAGCTACCAGTATGATTTCTGGGCTGAGAAACATCCAACGAGAGCAGATTAAACGACTCAAGCCTACATGGCTTAGAAAAGACAAGGTTGAGAGGTGATCTGATACAAATATTCAAAATCATCAAAGGCTTTGATGATCTTGATCTATCGAGTTACTTAAGACTTGATTCGTCTGATTTTACTTGCAGTAATGGGCGAATGTGGATACGTACTTTTTTTCAATAGAATCATTAACATATGGAGCGGTTTGCCAGTCAGAGTGGTTGAAAGCAGAACTATAGATACCTTTAAGAATAGACTTGAATATTTCGCTTCAAGTCCACGACTTACATTATTTGCGCCTCCGTAGCCTCACTGACAATTTGCAGGTTATTCTCTGTGAATTATCTGTTTACCTGTATCTGTATCTCCAACTATCCCAAACAGACTTTAAAGTGCTTCGTGATCTGCTGCTGATTCAATTCCATTGTATTCCTTTGTATACTCCCTGGAGCGCACAAGGAAGATATTTTTCATCCTCTGTACCTGGAAAATCATAGAAGGTGTAGTTCCCAACCTACATTCGGAAATAACATTCTACTGGCACGACGGGCATGGAAGGTTTTGTAAAATACTACTTATGAAATCCAACGGTGCGATTTGCAAAATAAGAGAGAACACATTAAACATCCGGGGCCCAAGACTCTTCACGGCCTTGCCAACTGCTATCTGAAATAGGATGGGTTGCACGATAGAGAAGTTCAGAAATGCTCTGGACGAGTCGTTGCAAGATGTACCAGACCAGCCGGGCTTGGAGGGATATGTGGGCCTGAGGACTGCGGCTTTCAACAGCTTGGTCGAGCAACCATCCATCCAGCAGCCTGGGTCCAGTATGGACTGTGGGAGGGAAGACATTGAGACACTTCACCAGGTATTCATCTTGTAGTGTGATGACTTGCCTCAGCTTGGGATGATACATGTACTTGTTCGATAACTGATGGTAGCTAAGTGTGAGTACATATGTTTGTATGACAAGTGACTGAACCCATGTTTAGATACATACTTATGTATGATAACGACCTTATGTACGAATAAGTTTATCATTTTTGTGTACCTTACATTGTCTTCGGAAGTGCTCGGACGGAGTCCATGCTACTGGGTTGGGTCATTCTTAACAAAGCTGTTAGAGGCTCAGGTCCTCAAGCCGAAGTAACTTGGCACATCTGGTACATCTTGAAGATGCTTATTCAGGGCCTTCTTGAACAGTCCTCACAAATGTTCGAATTGTTTTCTGTCTGCCTCACCTGTAGGATTCAGTGTTAATGATTTGCCGCCGTACGTTGCTGTCATGGCAGTTGTGAACCATATTTGAGTATAGTATGGGAACCATGATGTGACCTGTTCGATAACAACTTGTACAGTAGTTACCCAATTTTCCTGGTTATTCCCATCGAACGTATTTTTTGTGTTATGACACCACGGTCTCATTCATCAAATGTTTTTGCAAAGTCTGTGTGTATACCACATCATTTTCTTTGTTCTCCAGATGGTCGAACAATTAAGAGAGGTAAGATCTCTCCGCTTTGATACCATCTTACGCTGAGTTATGTAGATTATTTAATCCCGTAAAGTCAGGAACCTTACCTCTAACGACTCTCACGATGATTTTGATAATATACAATGTCAGGTCCATCGGTGGGTAGCATTTTGGAGTTTGGTGATGTGTGTCAGTATCAAACTCTCGAGGGTATTACCACTGTCTAGGTTTTCCCTCAGAGATCGTACGATACGTAGTGTTCGTGTACGTTGAGTCTGGTCTCAGGGCAGGATGCATGGCTTGTGGTGAGATCGACTGTGTGAAACATCCGGGGATTCACTGTTTATCTTTAAGGTGTTTTTTGGCTCTCTGATCATTGATTCATATTGTTTTCTTTTTTACCCTCAGTCATCTGGCTGTCATCTGTATTATACTGTCGTCTGTTCTTGGGGGACCAATGGAGTTTGTGGTCCTCGATTTGCGTTTTGCTCACGAGTTAAAGTATTTTGGGTTTTTTCCTATTTCATTAATAGCCCTTTCGTCGTCTTCCTTTTATTATGACTTGCATTATTTTGACTTTAGAGTCTAGGTCTGTGAGATAACATGACGGATTCTCTTTCCAATGTTGGATCAACTTTTTTTTTTTAAGGATCTGCAATTCTTTTTCGCCTCCTGTGTAGTGGACGTCCTAATTTTTCTGCTTCAGACCCTCTTTGCTTTTCTAAATTCATACGTACATATATGTCTGTTGCATATCTGGAGTCTTAAGATGGCCCTACTCTCAACATACTTCTCTAGTGTTTGGGAGCTTAGGAAGGTTTCCCATTGTATCGCACAGATCTCTTTGCTCACATCCGCCCATATTGTCGGCTTACTGTAGAGACTGAACTTACTGACTACACATCTTTGGTTGGGTGCTTTACCCTGGAAGTTGAATATCCATAATTTTTTAACTTCACTTAGGTTGTGATCGGAGAATAAGGTGTTTGAGATGGTCACTGTTTATGAGGATGAGGAAGCAAAAGGTTCCCCTCTTTGTGTCTTATGATACGTCACAGGTAAGAGACAGAAAGGTCAGATAACCCCTTGACGGTCTTTGATGGCATCAAAATGGCCTCAGTTCCAACAATCGGTAACTTAAAATGTTACTCAGATTCTGAAGTACCTACATCCAAAATTTAGGGCCTCTAGGTGCTGCGTTTCAGCCGTGAAAGAGAACGAACAAATGCACGAATAAATCTTTCCCAAATCTTCTCAAGATCTTCCTCAAATCTTCCCCAGATCCTCCTAAATTCTTCCCCAATTCCACGTCAGGTGTTCTCCTGATAACCCCAGGATCTTTCACAGGTATTCCCAAAGTCTTTCCCCGATCTTCCCCAGATCTTCCTTAGATCTTCCTCAGGCCCTTACGTGGTTCTACCCAGCTCTTCACCAGATCTTCCTAAGGTCCTACCCAGATCTACGCCAGGCACGTTTTAAAGCCACATTGGGCAGTAAAACTCTTCGTTAATACCAACCCGTGTTTCGTTCAAGGTACATAATGATTTTTTATAAAAGGCGTCAGAACAGCCTTCAGGACCAACACACCGTAGCTTGAAATTTAACCCAAATTCTAAAGTATGTACATGCAGAATATAGGAGCTGTAGGTGCTACCGTTCGGCCGTGAAGGAGACACGCACAAACACTTGAAAATATGTGGAGGATTGTGGTACTGTCAACGTGGCCGAAAAAGTTGGTGAAATCAGTAAAGATGAGAGCCATGGTGGTGTTGCGTCTCTGCAGCAGATAACACCCGGGAAGCAGATGAAGCAGTGCATGCACGAAGAAGTCAACATATTGCCAAACTTTTGAGCTTCTACTGAACTTGCAGTGTACATATGTGTCAGCCCAATTAGATACAAGACCTTTACGAAGCTGGGAATCAGGGCGATGGCATTGGGCCATAACTCACTGAGAGACTGAGGGTTTGTTGACTTCATTATCAGGGAGACGTATGATGTCTGCCAATCAACGGGGCATTTTGACTGACGGAGGGAAACATTAATGACGGAGCAAAGGAGCTTGGCCAGCTGAGGGAAGAGCTTGTAATTTCATAGTTAATTCAGGGTTTAGTAGAGTGCTCACCTTGATCAAGCCTTTGTACCTGCTTAGTAATAATCTCAAATTCTTGTGTTGGGTGGAAAGCAGACGGTGTCAAGGGTGGGGGGTGGGGGTGGAGTCTCTTGTCAGATGTCGGCGAAGTGATCGTTAATAAGCTGAACTTCTTCAAAGGATAGATTACTGAAGCGAGGAAAGGATGGAATCTGTTTGTTGAAACATTTCTTTTTCAAGGATTTCAGCTCCCCGTACAACTGGCTGCTGTCAGAATGTTTCAGGTGCTGGAGTTTGTTCGCACTTTCCATTTCACAAATTACTATGGTACGAAGGGCTATACAGAGGTTGGTAGGCCCGGTCTGGCTGTTGCATTAGTTTCTTTATACGAATTGTGATCTTGGACGCATTGATTAGATCGAGGTACCTCAAGTGAGAAACAACGATTCGATTCAGTGATGATGGTATGTTACTATCTCATTAAGATTCAACATCATCGGTGCGTATCGTTCACGCCCAGAGATGCCAAACACAGAACCATCCAAAGTGACGTATTGCTTTGTCGGTAAACAGCCTGCTTGTTATGACAACTGGCTCCAGATGTTGGGTCGTGGTCAGGACAGAAGGCCGTAAAATCGGCATGTTATCGGTATGGGTGGTATGGGATCGTAGGGGGATGGTGATGGTCAGCTTTGGGATCGTAGGGGGATGGTGATGGTCAGCTTTATCAGTTGATAATGCTTTGACCATATGTAGGCAGGTATACAACCTTTGATAAAAAGTACAAGTTGCTGCAAGTCCGTAGTGTCACTTTTATGAAAATCTCCTCAAGACACCATCTTGGTAGCCCGGACCTAAAGCTAAAGTAATGTTGGTAAGATGGTTCACAAGTAAAGAGAGCTGGGTGGTAATACAGCACGCGAGACATGATATTGACAGTCTGGCGGCGATGGAAGCAAACCCTCATCACCTCCACACCTTCACCCATTCCAAGAGACGAAACAGATATAGATACGTCCCCATCCCATTAGTGAATAGATTATGAAATGTCTCATTACGTGGCATAGAGCATGTCTCAGGAACAACCTGCCGAGCCTCTGTGATGACAACAACAGCCTTGATTAACCTGACTACAATAACGAGTTCATCAGTCGTCTCAGAGTGCGACATGACGGTTGATACTGGCTGTCTTGGTAGGCGAACGACAAGTGAGGGAGGGCAGAGTCTCTCTGAGTATTGATGTGGGCAGGTTTGTGTGAGCCTCTTGTAGACATCCACCAAAACGGTCGGAACAGAACTTATTAACAGACAACCCTCATAATAAGTCAGACAAAGCACCTGTCACATCCCTCATATATGCCGACAAAGAGGGGCTTAAAATGATACACCAAACATTCCCTTTATAAATTGTTTACTGAGGAACTTTAATGCAATTTTTGCAACCTTGGAAACCCAGTCCTAAACATAGTCTTGGTATGGGACTTCATCTACTACACATAAGGTGGACACAGCTGAGAGGTAGCTCGGATGAACAACTGTGGACAAGCCTACTGGATAGACTGCAAAAACTACGTTTTTCATCAAATATTGGAACCATCCGGCACTACAGTAAGCTAAGTCTGCTCTCCATGTATAATGTAGACCTAATCTGTAACATCACCGTCTCAGTCACACTGTACTCTGATCATTCATAGCATAACGCAAGTCTAAACTAGTATGGATGCTAAACCATCATGGCAAAGCGCACGTCACCTTGTGGGAGGATTCAGCACTGCCAGCTTTAATAGCAAACGAATAAAAAGGGAAAAGCAATCAGTGAAATCCCTGCGACAGAATGAGGAACACATCTGTGTTAAATCACAAGAGGAGTGTATGAAATGTGGAACCACTGAAGCACTCCAAACGTGCAACAGACATATACCAGCGAGAAAACGTACATGGTGTCTAAACTAGAACGAGTATTCATGCTCCCTCTGTAGGTGATGAAAACAATTTGAAGACCTGTATGCCACAGTTCGCCCGTAAAGAAAATAAAAAATATCAAATGAACTGACGAACGTAGACTATTAAAGTCAAAATAGCAAACAAGACAGAGAAGAAGAAAGAGTCATCAGAGAGATGGAGACGAAAAAATAATCTGTTCACCTGCAAAACGAAAATCATGGACCACAGTTTCCATTGGCCTACTAAGAGCAGAAGGCAGCACAGACACCGATGATTACCAAGAAGTGAATGATATATCAAAGAAACCTTTGTGCCGAAAATCACCGTAAACATAAACGACCCAACCGACATCTTCCTACACAGCAGTCACCCAGTGCTATACATAGCAAATCTCATCACAACTCCTCACGACTTCAAAAGAGCCATTAAGAACGTGACTATACACTACTCCAGAATCAGACTCCTAGACCACTGTCTGTGTATGGAAATACAAAACATCTCTTGCACGACCACTACACATCCTCTGGACAAAAAATCTGGACTCAAACATCATTCCCGAAAGTTTGCAATTAACTCGTATCGCTACACTCTACGAAAAAAGGAAGCAAAACAAAACAAAAAATGAAAATTTATTCCAGCTAATTGTATCCCACACATATCAAAATTTTCCAGGGTGTTCTAACGCTCAACATATATGACTTCTTGGAATCAAATCATCTACATGACCCTGGACAACGCTAGTTTCAGGTCGGGTAGTTCGTTCCTCTCTTAGCTGCTTGATCTTTACCCTGAAAAATGTAGGCGCTGAAAAATAAACAAGTAATAATCCTGATGTGATATACACAGACTTTGCAAAAGCCTTTGATAAATGTGACCGTACCATCATAACGCACAAATTGCGTAAAATATGAATAACTGGAAAACTGGTAGACTGGGTATACAACTTTTTAACCAACAGAACCCAACACGTCCTCGGTGAAAAGCTCGGCTCTCAGGGAACTGTATTTGCACATCTTCTGTTCTTCATACTCATGGCTGACACGGACGTCGTAGATACAAGTCATAGGTTCATATCACTTCAGCGGTTGACACTAGAGTATGAACATCACATCAATAGAAGACACGAGAAACTGACAGAAATGACGTCCTCCTATGGGCCAACATACACAATACCTGTGTCCCTTTCAATGGAGAAAAGTTTCAACTCCTCCAATATGAGGAAAAGAAAGACAAAAATATGGGACAGACACCATATATCACGACCAAACAATGTGAGACCTCGGGCTAATAATGTCTGATGACCTCAGCTCCAGTGAATACAAAGCAACAGTTGCCTCTTCCAAAAAACTGGTAGACTGGATCTTGCGGACCTTCAAAACAAAACAAAACAAAAAAAAAAAAAAACAGTGATTGCCCTCTTCAAAACACTAGGACTCTTACCATTAAAACCCTAGTGTGTGCTAACATCACCTTTCAGGGCTGGCGAAATTGTAGAGTTAGAAAGTGTACGAAGACCTTTCACGGACCGCACTGGCGTGGTAAAGGACCTTTAACGTGCAGCGATTGAAGATGTATATCGTAATCTTCTTTGGGGAAATCTTGGAAGCCACAGTTCCCATCCTACGCTCAAAAGTAGGTCCTTATTACCATAGAAATCAAGGTGCGATAAACACAACACGAGAAAACACCTTATATATCTTGGGCCTAAGATTGCTCAGCACATTACTTGTAGCCATCAAAAACACTGGAATGTGTACCAGACCAGCTAGGATGTTAGTGGTTACGTGAGCCTTCGTGACCGCGACTTACAACCTGACTGAGCTGAGGGGCAAGACTGCAGCTTAGTCGGAGGACTGACCTGTGGAGTTATAAGACCTCCAAAACTGACGTAAGGTACACATTAGGTATACCTAGATGCATATTGTGCAGCCCACTTAAACAGTATGTTAAGAATTACTGTTAACAAAGTAATGAAAGGAAGGTCGCACTCAAGTCTGATACAGTCTCAGTTATAACACTATACGCTCAAGTTTGTCGAGTGCCAGTAATGTGTTGTCCCCTCTGTAACATGTCAATAAAGTGATGACAGTAACGCTCAGGGAGAGGAGAACAAGGTAGACCGAGTGGTGGCCGTCCTATCAAGTTAGGTTGGTAAGGTCAGGATCTCTAAGGTCATAAAAGTCAATAAAATAGGATGTAGGCTTAAAGGCCATGTAATGGTAATAGGCTTGTGCAATGGCTTATAAACCCATACAGTGACCTATAGGCTCATACAGTGCAGCTGACAATCACTCTCAACCATAGTTGCTCATTTATACATCTGATATCTAAGCTTTCCAGTGTATTTACATTCGTGATATAATTTGGGATTTGTTCCATTCATCAGCAACCTCATTACTCATGCCTGCCTCTCCCCATATATTATTAATCATCTCTTGTTTACAATCATTGTTTGGAAATCTGTCTTGAACACCTAAGTTTAGCGTTATATTGATGTTTACATAGTATATTTCGTTCGTCCATCCCCGCAGCTCAGTTAAATCACCCTTCACACTCTGCGTCTTTCAGGAAAGTGTAATCTCTTTTATATTTGGTGACATTTTAATTATTCTTCTTTTTAAACGTTCCGAAGAGGCCATGTACATGGAAATTACAGATAACAGAAGATCTGATGCTTTATGACGGGGTTGTCTGCTTAAGGAGAGTATTAGTAACCTGAATATGCCTAGTCCATATAAACAGTGACTGGATAATAAAGCCGATCACTTCTACCAGCTCATTCTTTGATTTGGCAACCACAAATGCACCGTGTAATCTCATCTTAGGCCAGGCAAAGATCTAGTAACCCTTGAAGACCCTGTCACATCTGTGGATGGAGAGCGCACTATGACCCTAGTCGACCCTGTCACGGCTGTAGATAGAGAGAGCACTGTGGAAATTCACGTTGAAAGCGTAGGTCAGGAAACTTTTTCAGCCACAGACATGAGCACAGGAAGTGAGAGACGCTGATCTAGGTATAGAAGGAGGAGTTAGTGTAGGTCAGTAAACGGCAAGCATAGATATGTTTACAGAGAGAGGCAGAGACTCTGACCCAGGTATAGAGGAGATTTCGTGAGGGCCATTAAGAGTACGTCCTACACTCAGCCCCAGGCCTGGAGTCAGGAAACTCAGTCTTCATAAAGAAATGTTTGTCGGCTCTAGCACGTGCATTACGTATCCTCTACAAAAGAAAAAGTCTAGATTCTTGCATCATCTTCGAGGGTCTGAGATTGATCCACATCACTCCACTCCACGAAGATGGAAGCAAAGCAATCCCAAAAACTCAGCTGATAGCATTAACGTCGTACATTATTAAAACCTTCGAAAGAGTCTAAGAGACAAGCTGCCTGAAACTATGGATGTGAACAAACTTGATAACCCAGGAGAACATGGTTTCAGGGTGGGAAGATCTCAGTTGCTTGACCATTATGATAGGATGATTGAAGTTCTGGAAAACAAAGAAAGTACTGATACGATTTACACAAACTTTGCAAAAGCATTTGATAAATGTGACCATGGTGTCACAGTTGATGAAATGCGAAATAGGAGAATAACTTCTTAAATGATAGATCACAACACGTGAATGTAAACCATGCCATCTCC
>JAUUDZ010049802.1:0-10516 GCA_032361705.1 Panulirus versicolor | reverse complement strand
ATGTACATCCCAAGTTGGATTCGAACCCTGTACAAGGCGCCTGTTTACCTCGGCCACACAGGGGTTAGACGATGCAGGCACTTGAGGTGTACCTTCCTGCATCTCAACCCCATCTCAGCAGGAAATAACGTGGACTTCAGTCCATCGTGGCACCGCCAGTGTGACAAATACGTCGATAGACAGAGACAGATGTATATTACAACACGAGTCGGCTTCGAACCATAGTGCTCACCGCAAGAGAAACAGACACACACACACACACACACACGGGTGGGATTCGACCCATAGTGCTCACCACAAAAGAGAAACACACACACACACACACACACACACTCACGGGTGGGATTCGAAACATAGTGCTCACCGCAAAAGAGAAACAAGAGGCTCAGGCAAACAGTATATTAAATGGAAAAAGAACACACTTCCAAAGGACTATGTTCTGAACCCCCTGAATGAATATAAGCAGATCACCATAAATTCCCTCCAGAGCAATACAACCTCCTGGGAAAAAAAAAATATAGACCAAACAGGAGTTTCGCAAAGCGTGGGAGGGAGGAAGAGAAACAGCATCCGAGACTATAAAGGTGAGGCCGTAAAAGATCCCATGGAAGGGGTTTGTGATTCTTGGCCCAGATGAACGCGTTCAGGGGGAAAGGTTTAGGGGGTTCGATTCCCCATAGGGGGTTCGATTCCCCAACAGAAAGGTAAGGCGCACAGGTGTACTCTCAAGTGTTCATGAACTCAAAAGTCAAGTCGTCTTGTATATATATATATATATATATATAGATAGATAGATAGATAGATAAGTATGATCGACAGCGCGTGAGCCGATATTAGTCATTCCAAGACATGTTATTGATGCCTTTCCTGGAACGAACGGCGAAACCCGTAAGGAGTGGCGACAGGGTAATGCTCCAGCGACAATAACCGTCAGGCGTGGCTTGCCCGAGTATATTACAGCAGACAGCGCTCCACCTCGCCAGCGAACAACACCTCAGAGAAATTTCTTCGCCCATCAGGTAAACACACCGAAGCCATGACGGAAGAGCATACTGTACGATATATATTTCTTTTTATGTACTTGATCGCCTGATCTTTATCTTGCGTTCGCATACGCCTGAGTGCTTTCATACATTCATACATGCAAAATTACGTACATACGTATGTAGAGTATGCAAACAAAGCCTGGGACGGAGAAAGGTATTTTCTCGTACATCCCTGATAAACTCTATCTAAAATATGTGAACAAATATTACAGAAATCCTGTGAGACTCCAATAATTTCCTTCCCAAATGTCGTCAGTTAACTTTACATAGAGCTTAACTATATTTCACACCTAAGGAAAAAAAAAAAAAAAAGTTCCAAGAAATCTACAGTTATTGGCCTTGCTAGTCTTGGGGGCACACAAGCAGCCAGTCCTCGGGAGCAAGAAAAAAAAAAAAAAATAGAGTAATACCTATTGAAGAGGGAAATTGAACCAACACTGTGGCGTAGGGCATTTGGAAGTTTGCCTGGGACAATTCATAAGGCGGATCGCTTTCGACTTAACTCTGTCAAGTAAGGATACAGAGCTAGAACCACCCAAAATGTGTGAGCAATACTCTTTACAAGGACGGATCAATCCTTTGTATAAACGGAGCAACTGTTCAGAAGAAAAGAAATTTCAACATCTAAACAGGACTCCCAGATTCTTACGAGGTAAACCTAGCTATTTCCGTAATGTGTGATTTCCAAGACAAACAGTTTGGATGTTACAGTAATACCAAGTATGTTCACCGAGTCAACCAGAGGAATTACAGAACCGTCAAAGGAGAAAGGAAAGCTGCGAGGCATTTTCCATAAAGAAATGGGTAGAAACTGGATCTTGGAGGCTTTAACTTGATTTAATACCATTCCCCAACAGATTATATGCCACCGTGTGACTAGGCTGCTCCCAGTCTTTGTGACACTGACTACCAAAAATCATGATTATACTGAAATAAATATGTATACAAGAGTAAACATATCCTATCCAGCATTATCTTTACACTTTTTTGATTCCTTTTGATTCAATGATAGATATTCAAGTCAAATATATGACAAACTGACGTGTTAAGACTTGACGAATGTCGCCCAACACACCCACCGTGAGACTTCTTTGCCTTGTAACTCAAATGATTTTATAGAATCAGACATAAAATACACACTCCAGCCCTCACAAGACACAGAGACCGTGATATCCAGTCATGAATTAAATCCGCGCAAGCCTTCCTTTCGCTTCAGAAGGTCAGGCTCCATGATAGGGAACCTTCCGCCACGTTACATCGAACATGACGCCCAAAAAACAAACAAAAGATCATGGAGATGTGCAGCGCGTCACTCCTTCTCACACCTCAGTCCTGTACTATATAGCTCACGTAGGCACAAATACGTACCCAACCTGGGATTACTTCCAGGTTCCGCGCTAGATGGTCTCCCTTTCAATAAGTTGGCTATTTCAAAAAGGAAGCGTCTGAAGTTCACCGAACTAAGCGTGTTGACTCCAATAACATCAATTCTTTTCCGAAGCTGATCAACGGATAACCCCAATCAACCTTCCCAAGGTACAACAGCAGATTTGCCAAACGACCACTCCATGCCTTCACACTTGAGGCAAAATTCAAAATCTCTGACACATCCCGCCCTTCGATCACCTACCTATAAGTCCTCTGTTGGCTGCCACCAACTGAACCCCTCCCTCCAAAGTGCATCAATCCAGGGAAGCCTCCAACTGAAAGGCATCTGAATGCGATGAGAGAGCACTTGAAGGATCGCAACCCCCCACAACCATACCAACAGCTCGACCTGTGAGACGCGTACAAGAACAACCCCATATACCTTCAGCTGAGCCCTACGTTTCACGGTATCTCCCATCATAGGAGGTCCAAACAAATCCAGATGTATCAAAATCGCGAGAAGGGCTCCTGTCTCAGACCGGACACCCAACCTAGGCTCTGTCCTACAATGCACTCACGTAACCATTTCGTGCGATGAACCATCCAACATTCTTTCAAATGAACTTCCTTACAAAGCAGCAAACACTCCATCAGTTGTTCTGATCAACATGATGTAACTGCCAAACCTCGCCCAGATCACTGGTTGTCTGTAATAACACCACATTTCACCAAAAGACCAAGACCAATTCGATTACGCAACTCCCCATCACATGACCAACCTATGGGCCGTTGGTCACCAAAGCGCTCCAGATACATTCAAGTCCCCCTTACCACACGGATGCCGATCCTAACTCAGTGGGATGAGCCCACTGATTGGTGAGCTTGACCAGACCATTCTCTTCTGAAGATACCAACCACCATTCACTCACCTCGTACCCTCGTCTGAACTTTCGCCATCCCAGATACATTGAAAGTTCCGAGTCCTTACGATACCCATTGCGAGTATGAACTATGGAAGAACCTACCAAGCGCAGAACTTCAATAAGTGTCCAGTCCATTCCCACCACGATAACATTTCCGACCATACACGCCAAGTACTGCAACACAAAAGCTCCAACCTGCAGACAGTCACTTGTCTCACTGTTGCTATCCTCATTCGTGCAGTAGCCAATCTTGCTTCGAAACCATCACTCGTCAACTTCCACCTGACGCATGCACACGTGCCACAGGCCTGAGTAACCCCGTTTGAGAAAACTATAAACATCGGGGCCTCCCATCGCTGTGTCTGGCCGAACACACACGCCTCTCTAACGTCAAAGGTTCTAAGAGGTACATGTCACCAAACAGGAACCTCCACCCTTGGTACAGATACTTAAGCGCATCGTCTTCCCGGTCCAAACCCGGATCCCCTCCACCCTTATTGGCGCGGCCGTGAGAGCACAATCCCCCAACAACAACAACAACAACCTTGCTACAGGCATTTGTCGAAAACGAACCAACCAACATGTCTTCAATGAGAACAAGTCCCGTGTGCGAAGCCCGTGTACGAAGCTGGCGAGCTGAACAAAACCCAAACGGGTGTTGCGGGTGAATCCGGTTTCAGGAATTCATGGCGTGAAACAATGTACAGGTTCCTTACGGTCTCTTGCTTCCCCGTGATCAAGATTCCTAGCCACCTTCCTGCTAACTATATCAGTAATCTGATCCTGGCATGCCACTGCGCATACTCAGGTTTCAACCGACTTAGCCTCCTTTCAGTTGTCCTTAACCTAGCAACAGACAGGGAAACGCCGTTTGGCAAATTATCAAGCTTCATATTCCACTGATATGTAACGGTCCAATGGCTATCCACTGGGTCATAACTCAGTCCCTTATCAATCAAGGATAACTGCCTCTCTTCCTTAACGAGAAAATTTCCTGCGTCCACTTATAGGCAGCAATATGTGTCTAAATCTTTCCCAATTTCTTGGCTAAGTTAGTATTACGTTCTACAGAAAAGTCATTCACATTCATCATACCGACCAAATAATGAACTCGGTCACAAATGTTACTACTAACTTTATCTGATACGTTTAGCAAAGGGTGAGATCCATCAAACAACATCTAAATGGATTCCTCCTCAACTGAATATCATCCACGGTTTCCACCGTACTAGGTAGGATGCTACTTTAATCCTACAAGTAACTCGATATTACCAAATAGTCTTACCTTTACTTCCTTTCTTATCCCCAGCTATCCTACAACTTTGCTCGTCACAAATCGACATGTTTCTGAAGTAATTTCACTAATGTCATAAGCTCTAAATACCTAATTATTACCACTCTCATCCGTCAGAGGTTCAATGTATTCTTCGCTTTCAAATTACTTGACTTCATCTACTTTAGTGACAGGAAGAGGCATTCAACCCTTTCAGCTCTAACATTTTTGCCGTCTTATAAGTAACTGAAGTCATATTAGATCCTGAATCCCAGAGTTGTGACTAATTTGTCTTTACATAACACACTGCTTATCATTAAACAAAACTCCATCACATGCGAGCAGATGATGGCTTGTTACATTCACTGGACTATAATTGGACTGTGACAAATAACATTTCATGTTGTAACGATGATGATATTTTTCCACATTTTGTCTGATCTTCGATCACATCAAAATGTTGTCTGGTTACAAAATTCTTACTCAAGTGCCCTTTATCAAGATATATGACAAACCCTTTTCTTACGTAAGATCTCATTATTCAACCACAGAAATACACTGCACTGTTATTGCATGTGTTTCGGAATCATGATAAAATCTTCCCCAGTTACCAATGGTCAGAATGTCCCGCTTGTTATAACCTATCATATTAGACACCCATTTTGTTAAACTCGTAAGACGTTATTCCAACTCTTCTTGTTTTCCTTGTAACTTCTGAACCATATTTACAGGTCAGTTGTTTCCCTATCTTACTTTTAAGTGGCTATTATCATGTACCACTGCCTTTGAGTTTGATCCTAGCATCCTAACATCTGCCTCCATATATTCCACAACAAAACCCTCTTTGCTATCTTCAGGGACGGGTATTCTAACAGCCCTTCAAATAGTTTACTAATATCTTTCATAATTTGAGCAATTATAACCCACTCTCTTTTCTGTGTTAAAGGTGATAATCTTTTAATATATATAGCTTACCACAGTAGAGCATCTATGACGAAGGACAATCCCACTTTATATACATCCAAGAAAGCTCGTTATAATCTTTTAATACAGCTTACCACAGTATATTATCTATGACGGAGGACAATCCCAATTCATTTACATCCAAGAAAGTTCTTTCAACGACATTAACCAAATCAACAAAATTTTCAAAATTTCCCTCAAGTACTGTTTCAGATTCTTTTTATATCACACAGCACTGACTTAACAAATTTTGATAGGATCCAAGACTTATCATCCTAACACTTAAATCTCATTTCATAATCAACTTCCTCACCTTTTACTACTTCTAATGCCTCACCTGACAGATACTGTTTAAGAGCATATGGGTCCTTACCATAAGTTCATGCATTAATCTTTTGATAGTCTCTACGAAATGTGGGATAATCTCTCGGATGGAATTAGGGAGTTTAAAGATTTTACTTTCATTTTGACTCTCTCTGCCACAGTCAGCTCTTTTTCTATAAATTCCATTTTCTTAGCAAAGAATTGCATGTACCACACTCTTAATCAGTCCCAAGTTCGGAAAGGCAATTTTCATCTTCCTCTACCCCTCTAACTATAACCATCACCCGAATTGTCTACGCATTTTATCACCGACTACTTCAATTGTTTGGTAAGCTTCACAAACCTCATTAGAGAGACGTCCTGAATCACCTTAATGGGATCAATTCCGTAATCATTTCACTTTCCTCGCAAATTTCCGCTCGGCCGTAGCCCTATCCTTCTTGAGGTCATCCATTTTCTAACGTGATTTATGTTGAACTGTCTCGCCAATAACACTATGACACCTGCTGTGAAACCTTTATAGGCTGAAATACAGCTCAACCTGGAAAATCACATCAAGTAAATATGTTAGCAACAAAACAATCTTTGATATGATACATGTGAAGCTTCACAAAAAAAATATAGTTCTGATTAAAGGATAATATAAATATTCATCAAGTTCCCTAAGTAAATTGATAATCAATTTCTTGTGCATATCATAAATAGATTACATAATGCTACCATATAAAAAATTATCAATATGCTGACAACAAAACAAACTTCCATATATGATGAAACTTCAAAACATGCTACAAATAAAAGAAAAAATTTGTATTTTCAGATAAAAATTTCATTGTTCATCAACTTACCCACATGATGATCAACTAACTCCTTGTGCATATAATCATTCAAATAATGCTACCAAATACATAAGATAAATAAATAAATATGCTGACACCAAACTCTCATAAGATAAACCTTCAAAATATACCATTCTCAAAAAATATATTGTTTGATTAAATGAAAATATCAATGTTAATCTAATCATCTACTTAATAATCAGTTCTTGGGCATATCATTATAAATAATCACTCAAAAAATACTACAAAATATATAAAATGATTGAATAAACATGCTGGCAACAAAACAAACATTGGTAAAAAATGAAGATTCAAAAAAGGCAAGATATGAAAAAATAGCAGGTTACCTAAATAAGTTAATGATCAGTTCCTTGTGCATATCATTATACAGCACTCACAGAATGCTGATAAATAAAATAATAAATAAATAAGTTGACAGCAAAACAAACTCTGATAAGGGATGAAGCTTCAAAATATGTCATTGATCACAAAAAATAATAGCATTTTCATTAAAAATATATATGTTCAAGTTACCTACATAAATTAATAACTAATTCCTTGTGTATATGATTATAAATCACTCACACAATGTTGAAAAACAGATAAAGTAAATAAATAAATATGCTGCCTAAAAAAAAAAATTATATGAAATGAAACTTCAAAATATGTCACTGAAAAAAATGTCACAAAAAAAAATGATTAAATGAAAATATCAATGTTCAAGTTACCTACATAAATTGATAATCAATACCTTGTGTACATCATTATAAATCACTCATAATGCCATCTCCATGATTACTGGTGAATTGCAGAGTCTCATGTATTATTACCATTTCAGACATCCAGCAAATTTTGACACGATAGGTTTGTTAGGTTAGGATAGGTTAGGTTTGTTAGGTTAGGTTAGGAGAGGTTTGTTAAGTCTGGTTAGGCTTGTTAAGTCAGGTTAGTTTTGTCAGGTTAAGTTAGGTTAAGTTTGCTAAGTAAGGTTAGCTTTGTTACACTAGATTAGGAAAGGTTTGTCAAGGCAGGTTTGTTAAGTTGTTAGGTTTATTAAGTCAGGTTTGTTAGGTTTGTGAAGCCAGGTTTGTTAGGTTAGATTAGGTTAGGTGTATTAAGTCAGGTTAGGTTTGTTAGATTAAGTTAGATTTGTTAAGTCAAGTTAGGTTCGTTAGGTTAGGTTTGTTAAGTCAGGTTAGGTTTGTTAGGTTAGGTTTGTTAAGTCAGGTTAGGATTGTTAGGTTAGGTTAGATCTCTTAAGTCAAGTTAGGTTTGTTAGGTTAGATTCAAGTCAGGTTTGTTAGGTTAGTTTTGTTACATCAGGTTTGTTAGGTTAGATTTGTTAAGTCAGGTTAGGTTTGTTAGGTTAGATTCAAGTCAGGTTTGTTAGGTTAGTTTTGTTACATCGGGTTTGTTAGGTTAGATTTGTTAAGTCAGGTTAGGCTAGTTAGGTCAGACCTGTGTTGGTTGAAAATGTTCTGGTCAAGCCTTTGCACGATTCTGACCGTAAGTTCTACTACAGAAAATTACCATATGTCATTTCCCCAACCCACAACCTGCTCCCACTGTAAGTCCCCCATTATCGTTGGATAAAATGGGGAAGGACATCTGAAAAGGTAATGGCCAGCGGTTAAAAATGAAGGTGAAAAATCGTGAAAAATACATCAAAAATCATCGGAAAAACATAATCCAAACTTCCAAATAGGTGAGTGTCCGAAACGCTGATTCCATTACCTGCTAGGCTTCCCCATTCTTTTTTCCACCACCACCAAAAAATACATGAACACACTGAAATAAACAGATAAACAAGAGTAAAACATATCATAACCCATCATTATCTACAGCTTTCAACTCAAATGACAAGACATTCAAGGATAAATATCATAGGACAAACTGTAGCATTAAATAAGACTCTGCGAGCGTCGCCAAACACCCACTTCTTTGCCTCATAACTCCAATAATTCACCAGAATCAAACATGATATACACACTCCAACCCTCACTAAACATACCCATTAAGAGTGTGATATCCAATGTCATGAATTACTTCCATGCGACCATTCCTTTCGCTTGTAAACGTCAGGACGCCACACGGTCCACCTTCTCGTCAGCCATGTCACCTCCATCATGGCGCCTAAAACCAACTTGCAGAGTTGCCAGATTTCTCCGACGAAAAGTAGCGTAAACGCGCTTCAAAAGTAGCGGATTTCGACACAAGGCAACCCAATACAGATAAGTACTACTACTTATACTTATACTTGTAATTACAAGTTTCTGTTCATATTTTTGGTTTCCTCGTGCTCGCACTTCTCCAACTACACTTCCCTGGCTTCGTTTTAATTTTCCTTTGCTTCTTTTTCTTGCTTCGTTTTGTGTCTTTTTCGCTTAATTGTTTTCTAAGGTTACAATGTACTTACTTGCAGTTTTAACGAAAATATTTTTCTTTTAATAAATTCTTTTCTTGAATTCACGCTGCCATCTCTCTTATTGTTTTAACTGATGGATTTTATTTACAAACTCTCTTATTGTTTTAACTGATAGATTTTATTCACAAACTATCCTCCTTCTTATTGTTTTGACAAAGATTATTTTCCTTCCAACTTAATGTTTTCTCTCCTCTTTTAACTAGGGAAATATTGTCTTGCATCTTACTTTCTTTAGTGAGCTGCATCATCAAGTAGGTTATTTTCTACTTTGTATTCCCTTCCTTTTTTCTGTAGATTGGTGAGGCATAGCTTAATATGGCCTTTGTTCAAATGATAAGAACAGCATGTTCCCTTTAGCTCAAGGCTTGTTGTTATTCTTAATATGGATGTTAAGCGTTCCAATCCCATCTTGTTCCTTAACTTAGTTTTCAATGATGTAAATCGTGAAGACACCCGCTCAGTTAGAGCATTACTTATATTGGCAGACTGTATGTTTTCGGTGCAAATTGTACAAGGTCTTTCAGTACAATTTCTCCACCTGCATTTTGTATTTTTACTGTTTATGTCCAAAACAATGATCCTGTTCTTGGTACATCGCCTGCAAATATGTCATTCCAGTCCATGGTTAATAATATCTGACGCCACTGGCTCTTATTTTCACTTATCTTAGACTGATCATCCAGATCAAGTGGTGGCTCTGAGAATGGAGGTCGTGTGTGACTTAGGCAAACAGGTGGTGATAGGCTGTTAACCTTTTCAATATACCAAAACGTTCTGGTATAAGAGTAACAAGTTCCTTCCATACACGCTCTGATTAGAAATTTGTGGCATCTAGACTTAATGTTAAACAATGTCTTCCTCGGAAACTAAACTGGATTCCTTTTATTAGGCAAAAAGGACACAAAATTCGTTACCCTCGTCTACTTTTTTAAGAGGAAGAGAAGTGGAAGTGACTCTGAAGTTCACCTTCCACCTTTGCACAGTCAGGATACGAGATTCTTCTCAGCATGAGGTGTGTGAATTTTTTTTTTCCAAGCTCATCAATAACACTACAATAACCAGCTTCCTCCTTTTGGAAAAGCAAATTCATGCTTTCAAAATCACTCAATATTGGTCTCAGAAATTTTAAATATAGTTCATTTGCATGATCTGAGTACACAGACTGGAGCTCTCTGGATAAATATTTAACTGATCACATGAGGAAACAAGTCTAAAAATGAGCTTTTAGTGAGTACCACTTCTATACCAAATGGCGTCCTAGCTACGTCTCTTCGTTGTATATCGACTGACTGTTACATTTCTCTCTTGTATCTCCCCTGATGATGTTCTGAATACACGAACGTGCACTTGGGACC
>JAUUDZ010049791.1:0-10516 GCA_032361705.1 Panulirus versicolor | reverse complement strand
ATATAACGTGCCGCTAGCTGGCCGGAATACTGTGTTGAACTCGGCGATCAATCATGATATCATTCAGCCGTGTAATTAACCTAAGTTGAGAGAACAACTTTGTATCCTGCGAGTGTGTGTGTGTGTGTGTGTGTGTGTATGTCCTGGTGTTGACCACCTGACAACATACCAGACGCACGTCTTCAGATAACTCATCTGTGTCTCCCCTTTGGTTGTCATGTGTTCATTTTCCCGCGCGCGAGGACGCCAAAACGCCTCAAAAAGCATCGAGGGAAGCGCCAAGCTTCCGTTACGGGGGCGTTAACAGCAGCCAGGAGCTCGCCACCGTTGCTTAACGCGTCGTGCCTCTCCATATGTCCGTCTAATTGTCTGTCTGTCTGTTCAATTGTCTTTGCCTCAGCCACGTCTTGTCGTAAATCAGTAACCGAACGACTTGCCAGAAACAGTTAAACCAGGTTGTAATACAAGGTTACTTATGTTTACAAAGATAACTGTGTCTAGATAATGAAAGATAAAGGATTGTATCATACTCGAAATAATTTTGTAACACGAATGTTAATAACCTAAAAACCTCACTAGCATCGTCGCACAAGAGGAACAATATACACACAGCACCAAAAACGATCTTTACCTTAGTGAACGACAAGTTTCATAATGATCAGCTATTAACTTTAACATATTGGTATGCTCTCTGAATTTTTCGTCCTTGTGTCATATTATGTCACTGGAAAGATTAAAGATTGTTCTTGTGCTGTGTGTATATCACGTTACTCAGTATGAACGATATTCGAAGCCATTACATCCAGGATCAGTGTTTCTACAGCTGGCGCTTGGTAAGGATCTAGTGAAGGTTACTCACCACGGGATACATTAGGGAGGCCACCGTGTCGCCTCAAGACGGCTAACCCTCCTCACGTGGACACTGGGACACCTTACCTGGTGGGGAAGAAGAGGACTGAGATGGTTTTTCGTAATATGTGGTAAAAGAAAAAAAAATTCTTTTATTTCATTTTCTTTCTTTATTCCTTGTCAAGATCTGTTGAATATTATAGTTACTGAATGATACTGTTCGTAGTCTATCCGGATTTAGTAAGCCTGAGAATATCAACAAATGGTAAACTGATCTGAATTTGAATGGAGAGTATGAATGTGTGTATGTGTGTATGTGTGTGTGTGTGTGTGTGTGTATATACATCATTTTGTATTGATGAATGTGGAGGCACTGGTCAGCCAATCTAACATTAATGACCAGAATTCAAACACGGTCTCTAGTGGTTTCGTGCCACTAAAGCTCATTTCAGAACTCAATTCGTCACGGTTCAGAGTCCATAACCTGATTCAAGCTAAATTAGCCAAGCATTGATAAACATCGTCTTTCCATACGTAAGCTAATATATACCCTAACCAGACGCTCATATTCGGGCCGGAACACCACAGGTTCGAAAACTATAAGAGTTTGTCTTGTGGAACACTAGTGATGATGTTTTTCACACCACCACTCCGAAGAACATATCAATTCTGCTCGTTAGGTTTCAAATGACATAATGAAAGAGCTGCAATGCAGTGTTAGCATCTGTACTGCTGAATACCCTACAAGTGTAGCTAAACCAGCTCTCGAAAGTCGTCTAGATGGTAGTAATATATCATAACGCTGAGTCCTCGGGCAATATGGCCTGGTCTGGTGTACGCATCAGGAGTCGCTATCATAAATGAAAAAAAAAAAAGAAAAAAAAAAGATGCAAGTAATGAGTTTTTTGCGTTTAATTACAATAAAAATGAGAAGTAATGAACAATCTAACTGAAAATTTATGTACTTTCCTTGCCTCAGTATTCTACGAGGTTCGGCTACTTCAACCAACGGAGATTAAAATACAAATGTTTCATTAATCAAGAAACGGGATGACATTATGAGGGAGACAGAGCAACACGATGAAATATGTCATTAATAAGCAAGACAAAACTCCAGCATCAGTCAGTCCACAACCCTTCCTCTGCTATTTTCTTTTTAAATTAACATCCCAAGAATACATACCGAAGACAGAACAAGGGCTATCTCTCATATCTGAAGGGCATCGCGTATCTTTGTGGTTATCTTATGATTAACTTTTCCGACTCGTCTTACAATTTGTGGGTTTACTTGTTTAACATTACCGTGATGCAACTCAAGGTAAGAACAAGGTTACTGCTCGAGGCTTTGGTTGCCTTTTTGTACTCGCTGGTTCCACTGTAACGAGTCGCTTCCTCCTTTGTTCGTTTCAGATGCCACAATGAAGTCCTGCATGAATTTAATCTTACGTTAGAGGCCTCCAGCTCTGGACAAAATTCCCACTCGAAACTATGTAGGTCTGAACTGAAATGTAAATTGGGTTCATGAGAACAAGGAATAAGAACATAGGAAAATGGAAAAACTTGCCTTTTAAAGGTGAACATGTCATCTTGCTGCACGGCCGTCAGTGTTAGAACGTGAACGCTGTTTGTGGGATCTTCATTTGAGAAGTCTTTGTTTACTGATGGAACTCCATACCCGTCTAAGTAACATTCGTTTAGTTTACCATTACCTTAAACCTAACCTAACAAAGGATGGGTTAGGTTAGCCAAGGATGGATTATGTTAGGCTCGCTTGTCGTTCTTATACAAAATTCATTATATTCAACCCTACATTTCCCATGGCCTTCAAAGCCATGGCTTACTTGGGATTAGTTGAGACGGGGTGAGGCGAGTTGCACTCAATGGATGTGAGAGTCAATCTCTTAAATATCCGATATCCACCATCTAATAGATCTACCTATTCTTTTCCTATATAAAATAATTCGATTACTGAGGATGTTTAAGGATAGTAAATGATTATTAAGTTTTCACTTATGCTGTCTACTGTAGACATCTCACTCAATTTTAAAGCGAGTTGTTCAATAAGAAGTAGTTTGTCGATTATATGATTTTCCAGTCTACTATATTTGTTATTCCACATGAAACACTTTACGTTTCTACTGAAAAACGAACTTCTTATCTCCTTACTGAACTTCCCTGATAGATTCTCAATGCTTAGTAATGATGAACAGTCACGATAACAAGTTGCAGAGTGGGAGCATTTACCTCGCATGCAAGCCGCTGGCATCTTCGCACAAGGGGAAAGAAATCATCAGATCCATTCTTAATCAACAATCATAAGCCTTCCATGTGGTTATCAGCTGTTGTACCGAGACGTACTAAGACTGGCACACGTATGGCCGTGGTATTTTGGTCCTATGGCTCTACTTAAAGGGGCATCATCATTATCATCGCTCGAACACTGGCATCATCTTTAGCACACCTCACCTTCACAGATCAATTGACACCAGTCCCCTAGTATCGCTCAGACGCGTCATGATTTCGTCTAGGTTTGAGTACCTCTTAAATTACGCTTATGAGCCATGTTTAAGCAGTGGGGAACTTACCTGTATACGAGTTTGGCTGTGGAGGAGCTAGATAGCAGGGCAGCTAGGCAGTGTGACACCTAAGCAATAGGGCAGCTAGGCAGTATGGAAGCTAGGTAATGTGGCAGCTAGGCTATAGGGTAGCTTAAGATTATCGTAGACAAGCAGTAGGGTAGCTTGGTTGTAGGGCAGCTAGGCACTGGAACAACTAGGCAGTAGGGCAGCTAGGTGGTGTGGCAGCATAGGCAGAAGGGCAGCTTGATAATAGGGCAGGTCAGCCTTATTATACGGAATGAGTCACAACAGCGTGCGTCACTTGACTCCCTCGTAATCAGAGGTTGTATACATTAGACAAGCCTTCACCCAAATCACACATTCCGTTGCTGGTGGTTTCGAAAACGTATCAGCGATTAATTGATTTATGGTTTTGATTCTCTTATGCGTTTAGGGAACAAAGCACGACCAGAAGACCAGAAGTTTTCATGAATTACCCATCCCTCGTCAGGTAACACACAGAGCTTCACCCTAACACAAGCAACTTATATCTTTTTTTCTTTCATTTCAGAAGACGTAAACTGATCATATCTATTACGAAGTCGTGACTTTGAACGCCTGTTCGCTGTTTTCCATGCTCGAGTACCACCAAATATTGATATATTATGAAAAAAATCTTGGAGTAGAGTGGCTGAATTATAAAATCAGCCTTTTCATACAATACCCATATGTATCCACTGCGCTCGGATAAATGGCGGGGGTCTAGTAGCCCTCACCACACCCATAACAGGAGGATAGAGTTTTCCCACAGCAAAGGGGTCCTTAGTGCCCACAGCAGAGGGGTCCTCAGTGCTCACATACCATTAAAGACTGATGGACATCATCTTATTTTTCATCTACGATAATCAAAACGGAACTTTATGGTCTCTAAGAATGGCATCCGATAGGAGTTAGGCTGCAACTGCAAAATTTACCGTTTCTGATGCAACTGGGATTGTCGAGAAATATCAAAAGGACAATTTGGTGATTATTACATCAAAATGTTAATACAAAGTTAGTATGCTGATATCCAGGGGTTTCAATATTACGGTCCAAACTAGTTACAGCACTTGGTGACCTCCCAGCGTTTAATCCGGGAGGCTGGAGACTCGCTGATGAACGAAGTTAATTAGGTTTGGTGATGTAAAAGGGGAAGGTGTTGTGCCTGCCTAAACCGGTTCTGCAGGGCATTTTGACCAACTCTGTAGTATCAGTTCCTAAGCATTTTTGTAGCGTACTTCTGTCTTTTTTTTTTTCTTCTTTTATAGAAGACACAATGATGAAAAGCACTTTCATCTTGTGTCATTTGTAACTTCATAGTTACACACAACACACACACACACACGAAAATGTCCTATACCCCAATATCAGTGTACATATAAGGGGTACTGATACACCTCTTCACTCACGGTAACATGGGTACCGAAAACATGTATGATACACCAATGACAAGATACGAAACGGCGAATTCAAAGTGAAAATGGACATTACTAAGATAATATATATCTTTAATATCAAGTGTTAAAGAGCAAGAATCGTAGGACAGATTGTAGCGAGTTTTTCATACGTTCAAGACGATAGAATGGATGATATCAAGATCTTCAAGACGGTGGAATGGATATCAAGATCTTCAATATGGTGGAATGGATGATATAAAGATCTTCAAGACGATGGAATGGATGATATCAAGATCTTCAAGATGGTAGAATGGATGACATCAAGATCTTCAATAAGGTGGAATGGATGACATCAAGATCTTCAAGACGATGGAATGGATGACATCACGATCTTCAAGACGGTGGAATGGATGATATCAAGATCTTCAAGACGGTGAAATGGATGATATCAAGATCTTCAAGACGGTGAAATGGATGATATCAAGATCTTCAAGACGGTGGAATGGATGATATCAAGATCTTCAAGACGGTGGAATGGATGATACCGAGTTAAACTGTTACTGGAAACCACCAAGTGAACCAGTGTCAGCTGATGTGTTACGAGAAACAACGTACAACATTCATCTGACCAGGTACAAGAGAAGGGATCAAGTAGTACTGGTGTAAGGCAGGAGGAGTCGACTTAATGGTATCCAAGTCAATATTCGACATACTTTACTCTTGAAAACAGTGTTGCCATCTACAGTGTTACTGAAGAGGATTGGATAAAGAGATGACATGGAGTTGAATTGTTATTTGGGACTACTGGGTGAACACGTCGGCAGAGAGTTGAAAGGCTATTACAGACGACGAACGAAACACAAGAGAAGATTACTGAACTCGATTGGCTGAAGAAAATGGGTTCTCGTTTTCTCCAAATACCAATTATCAACCGATGAAGACGATTCTTTTCTGGTATAGAGTTATGTTATGATATCCTTAAAAGATTTCATGAACATCTCATGAATAGATTTTGTGAAGACAAAAACCAGAAAGTCTCCCATAAAATGTCCAGCTTTTGACGGTAATATGTATTGTAATATAGATCGCATATTGATTACCTGCAAACAGGCCTGTAAAAAACTATTGACTCGCAAATGCATGGCAATTACCTTACTGCGAGTAGGATATCTGAGGATTTTTTTTTTTCGAAACATCTCCCCTCACTGTCATCCACTCAGGGCACATAAAGAACAGAACATACTAGAGTTGATGCTCCGTTTATTGATCTACTGACAGGTGAAAACAATGAAAATCAGTTCATAACTTTCCAAGTAATATTGTCTTTTAATTTTCTAAAAATCAAAATTTCGAGAAATTGGCGTCTAAAGTTTTGGCATACATCTCTGCCCTTAACTTTTTAGTATTGTGTCTTAAGGTAACAGTAAAGCAACAAATACGTTTTTATATACTCTATGTATCACATTTTTCCAGAACAATGAATGACTTTAATATTTGGATTTCATTTTGGTATCTAATATGTGCCTTCTGTGCTCTTGTCTTTTCAGTAATAGTGAATGCAAGGATGGCTCTTGGTTCAAGGTCGTCGGACCTTCTCCCACTGCCTCTCCCTTGGAGTCACGCATCTGCCAGCGAGCAGGCATCTGCCAGCGAGCAGAACTTGCTTTCCTGGCAACAGCAATCCTCTAAACGCTGAAGAACCTTCACTAAAGTTGAACAGTCTAAGAAATATTGAGTCTATACGGACCCCATGACACCTGCGTGCGGCGTACAGCCTTAATAGTTCGATTTAAGGGGCGAAATTTCTTATCTGGTTTGGTCAGCCATAATATTATAGAGTGCGTTTTCTCTTTACCACAAATATCAAAGAAAATAATTTTTGAGGGAGACTTGCCTGATAATGCAGAAGAACCGTCCACTTTAATTAAAAGTCCTCTTTGGTACTACTGGCTGAACACGTCGGGAGAAAATTAAAAGATTACTGAACTCAGTCAGCTGAAGAAAATGGCATCAACTTATAGTTACTAGACACGAAATGTTTAGCATATGCTCAGCAAGAAACTTCGTTCAGCAAATGAACGCGATGGACGCAGAACTGCCAAGATTCCCGGTCATGAGGAAAAGATTAGGAGAAAGACACCAGCTACTTACATTGTTTCTACGGCTCCTGTGAAAGACTGAAGTTCAGTCTCGCGAGATGATCGGGCCACTGACTCTGAGGTAGTATTTATCAAAACTAGATGTGATAAGATAATGACACCAGATGGTCGGACTCAATCAATAACAACCATCCCTGACTTAGTTTAGTGGTTATTGGTTGACTAGATCAGACTAAGAATGTTTTCATTCTATTCTATCCCTGTAATAATGTTGCAACAATCAAATACATATTAATCATAATAATCAGAATAATCGTAATATTTAAAACTGACATTACCAACAATTTTGTTGCATAACATTCCCATGGGCATGAGAAAGTATTTTTCCAACAGTTAACCACATTTGGGCACACACTTAAAAAAAAAAAAAAAAGTTCGTTAGCTCTGTTCTAGTTATTTTTTCACTACCATTCTACTTAGGAAACCACAGCAGTTTCCATATACTTTATATACCACACTTTTCCACAACACTACATTGTTGTGCCTTCTATGCTCTTGTCTTTTCAGTAAAATTATATTAGTTAAGTAGTCATGCCAGCAGACAAGAAAGCTGCAGTCCCGCAACAAATTCTCATTTTCTTCAAATAGTTCCCGAGAGAAAATGGTATCAAAGAAGAACAGACTTTACGAGGAACTAAAACATAACCAATTGAAGCGATTGCATACAGAATATTTCTGACAACACTGTACAAATTGTATTACATATGGACTATATTACTAATATTTATAAACGAGAAATCTCTGTAGACTCTACTTGTACGTTTCCACCTTGAAAAGTATATTCGTAGCCAACAAAGTGGTATGCGAACAGAACCACTTCGGAAAACCATTGAGATTACCTCAACCTATATGGTTAAAATGAAAAAATTAACAAAAAACTTTACACAGTCATTCAGAATCAAGTTATTTGACGCTGTTGATATAAAAGAAAAAAGCGAGTAAAGCGCATATACCTCTGCTGAAAACAAAGACACTGATATATGTGAATATTGACTTAACAAATATTTCGCTCCAGGTTTACAACTCATCTATTCATTTGAAATTAGCAAGTTTATCTCCACGTATCCCTAAATCATCTATTCACGTCTACTATCAATAAAGGCCTCGAAAGGACCAAGGGATTCGCTGCTGTTTGCATTCCATTATGTCCCACTTTATGCATCGTCCCCAAAATAACCACAAACCTATTATGCAAATGTGACCACAATCAACGTTTCCAAAGCCCGATAGGAAATATAGAATCCCAAATTTTCCTTCATTACATTACCTTGTATACTTATCATCATTCATCAGGGTATATTGGAATAATGCCAAATCGTTTATAGTTGCTTGAACAGTATTATCAAATTTCGAAAAGAAATTATCAATGTCACCACAGATTTGCAAATCACGATATAAAAAACAGATGACTATCAAGCTAGAATTCCTGATGACGACGACGTGACGATAGAGATGTTGGCCACGTTATGTACAGCTGGTTAGCTTTGCTGGTCCTCATCATTCCCTACCCTCCCAGTGGCTCTAGTCCCTACCTTTCCACGAAATGTATTCCGGTGGAAGAAATTCATTGCTCCATTTTACACCACACACACATCCACCTAAAAGCCCATTGCACTACAGTGACACACAGGCCGGCCTGTGCCAATAATGGCACCCTGAGCAGAGGCGCCCGACCTGTGCCAATAATGGCTCCCTGAGCAGACGCGCCCGACGTGTGCCAATAATGGCACCCTGAGCAGACGCGCCCGACCTGTGCCAATAATGGTACCCTGAGCAGACGCGCTCGACCTGTGCCAATAATGGCACCCTGAGCTGACGCGCCCGACCTGTGCCAATAATGGCACCCTGAGCACACGCGCCCGACCTGTGCCAATAATGGCACACCCAAGATCGGACTGTCATTGCAACGCTTTGTACTGTCGAATCTTTACACACGCCGCACCTCTCCTCACACATCATGGATGAGGTGCAGGCCTCATAGGCACCTCTCACTACAAGCCATATTGGCCCGCAGACTCCACGTTCCTCGCTCCCTTCCTTCATGATATGGACGATAGCTCATCATAATAGCATGGTATATCCAAATTGATCTCATTATTGCATTCACGTGGAAAGGCATAAGGAAAATATTAGAAGTATGATTACAGCATTGTTCATTTTCCCAGTCGCCAATTTCTTAAGCAACACAAAGATATCCTCCATTCTCGACATACCTCCACAATCCAGACACTGGCCTTCTCTCACTCATTACGCTATCCAGACATTGCCGTTTTAACTCCTCTTCAGCGTATATCATCGACATTGCTCTCACTACCTGGAGGAATCATATCATACAGCCCATCCTCATGCCATTGGCACAGTCGCCCTCGACAAGTTTAGCAGGGGAGAAGAGGCAGGTTGGTTTGAATGCGAGTCGGAAGATCCTTGAGAAAGTGGAGTGTTTTAGATGCCTGGGTGTGATGTACATAGTAGAAGGAACTATGGGAGCTGAGATGAACCAAAGGATGATCTAGGTGGAAAATGTTCTGGGTAAACACATGAATAAATCAATAAAGAATAGTTTAATGAACTCAAGCTGCCATTCGGCTGAAAATATAAACCAAATACAAAACTTGGGTGGGGTGGGGGTGGGGGGTGTCATAGCTATAATCTGTGTGTTAAGGAGCGAGTAGAAAGAAAGATCACTGCCTATAAGGGTAAAAGTGAGCATGTTTAAAGATATAGTAGACACACCGGTGCTCTACAGGTGCGAGTCTTAGACCTTAAAGAGCAAAGAACAGAAAAGCCTAAATGTGCTGGAAACTATATCCTTGAAGACAATTTGTGGTGTGAGGAGAACTGATCGTAAAGAGAATGATGATGTAAGAGCGAGGTGTGGTAGTAAGATCAGTACGACCATGAGGGCTGAGCCAGATGTACCGAAATGGTTTGGACAAATGGAGAGGATGAGTGAAGAAAGTGTAACAAGAAGGATACAAATGTCATAAATGGAGGGAGCAAGGAGGAGAAGAGGGTAAAACGAAATAGAAATGAGTTTTCAGAGCCTAAACATTCTGAAGGGTGAGAGGCGTGTAAAAGGATAGAGCAAATTAGAGCGATATTACTTTCTCGATCAAACCACTTCACACCATATATTGTCTTCAAACATTTCATTTCCAACACATCAACTCTCCTCCGCACAACCCTATCTATAGCCCAAGCCTCGCAACCATTTAACATTGTTGGAGCCACTATTCCTTCAAACATACCCATTTTTGCTCTCCGTTTCCACACATTCTTCAACGCTCCCAGAACTTTAGACCCCTCCCCCACCCTATAACTCACTTCCGCTTCCATGGTTCCATCCGCTGCTAAGTCCATTCCCAGGTATCTAAAACATTTCACTTCCTCCTAATTTACTTGCCCCTCAACCTTATTGAACCTAATAACCTTGTTCTTATCCACATTTACTCTCAACTTTCTTCTTTCACACACTTTACCAAACTCAGTCACCAACTTCCGCAGTTTCTCACCC
>JAUUDZ010049769.1:0-10518 GCA_032361705.1 Panulirus versicolor | reverse complement strand
CCCTTCCATCAGGTGTTTCCCCTCCCGTCTCGTGTTTCCCCTTCCATCAGGTGTTTCCCCTCCCGTCTCGTGTTTCCTCCTCCACCTGGGGAGCGTCGTACTCGAGCCGATGTTTAGGGACATCATCAATGCTTCGTGTCTGCCTGCCATTCCTCCGATGTTGTGAGACAAAGGTTAAAAAACACACAGTAAAATGGCTTCCTTTTTTACACCTGCTTCCCTGGCCAAATTGCCATATCATTATCATTATTATTATCATTATTGTCATTATCATTATCATAAAATAGTCTCAACACATTCCTTGCCAATTTCACTTTATGTTTTGTGGATAGTCTGTCCCAACATCTTATATAAAGGACAGTTCGCTGTCTACTTCATCAGTCTACGTAAAACACGTGAAGGCTGGGATGGGTGGCGCCTTACTTTTCTCTCTTCCATCCTTGACACGGTGTTGTCTCTCTCACACACAGGTAGCGCCTCCCTTGCCGGAGGTCATCCACTGACATCTGATTCATTTTTCTCATAACTCTCAAGACCACAGATAGTTTTTTCCTGTGCCAAAGATGAATTGATTTTATGTTTGATGGTTATTACAATCACTCCACAGAGCACACTCGTCGCCTGGAGGAATGGTATGTAGCTCAGCACAACATCCCGTTTTCCTTTGTTATAGATATGTATAACGTTCGCCTCTCCCGTTTTCTCAAGCAGTGTACGTTTTTCCAGTGACATCTGGAACAATATTGACAGTGGTTTGTCAAGTGCATCTGTTCACATCTTAGCACATCAGGTGGAATTTCAAGAATATGTGTCTTATGTGGGTCGGGGCCCTTAACCTGTGTGTGTGTGTGTGTGTGTGTGTGTGTGTGTGTGTGTGTGTGTGTCCCCCAGACACTCGCGCCTTTCACCCAAACCATCACAGACATAGTCCTGTCCGTGTAATAACCCTAAGAGAAATCGGCTTCACACAGGTGAGCAACATACGGGACCACCTGGCCAATCAGCTGACCCACATCTCAGAACAGCTGGCAGGCCTAAGGATCTACTACTCCACCAGCCTCCACATGCACCGGGAACAGGTGAGTGGAACTTCCACATGTAATATGTTTTCCCCTCCCTTCAAGCCTCTATGTTGTCTATATATGTATCAGCTTCCACATGCAGAGAGGATGGGGTGGATGAGACCTCCACATATAAATATCTCTCTCCACAAGTCCCTCTATTCCACTCCACCGTATATTTGCAGAGATCGTTTAACGGATATCATCTCACCCCATCCCTGACCTACATGCCTCAGGCACCCACCCAAAGTGTCCTCGTCAAACACCTTCATTCTCCCTCCATGCTACTCTTCGTGTACAAAAATCTTCCCTTTATCATTTCTCGTGTCTTTACGTTTCCAGGAGCCTACCTTCCCTCTCCTTTTATTCACTGACAATCAATTACTCTTCACACACAGTGTCGGATAATGATGGCTACAACCCTCTAAGATTTCTAATTCATTCAATCCTTAATCGCTGACATTTAACCACTTCAATACTCTTACTGAGACATATTTACTCTTTACTAAGTTATACATTTAACCACTTCAATACTCTTACTGAGACATATTTACTCTTTACTAAGTTATAATTACTTCAATTTACTCATCACACGTCTACAGAACCTCGCAACACCATGTCCTACACGAGGGAGGGTCCCTTCTACATTAGAACAGGAGATAATGTATCTAAAGCCACCAGAAACAGGTCCTAGTACACCCATATGTAACAGTTATGGGTAAACAATACAGCTGTAGTTATGGGTAAACAATACAGCTGTAGCTTGTCAGCTGCATCTGTTGGCGTGTTACAAGCACACGTCTGAAAAAGAAAATCCACAAACTAAACACCTTATACTACAGCCACATCTGTAAGCCAAAATAAACACCGCAGTTACCATCTCGACGGATGCTGTGCTGAGCATCCTCATGCCGCAGCCTATACATACTCCTCTCCCTTTTGCGGCAGATGGCGGAGGAGGTAGCGGCGGTGCAGGCCGGGGTGCGGCGAGCGGTGCAAGACACACTGACCAAGATGACCCGCACGCTGGAGAAGCTGAGGCGTTCCTCGCTGAGCTACCTGGACGCAGCGGTAACCAGCGTCTCCTCGGCCGCAGTGGCCTCGGCCCAGGCCACGGCCGACCAGCTGGCCACGGCCCTGAAGGACGTGGCCGACGCCCTACAGGACCGGCTGGCCAAGGTGAGATGACTCAGGGTGGAGGGGAGGGTTAAATCGTGGATCACAACCATGATTGTAGTTGGCGAGTGGGGTATGTGGTCAGGGAACCTGGCGAAGTGGGGTATATGGTCAGGAAACCTGGCCAAATGGGGTATATGGTCAGGGAACCTGGCGAAGTTGGGTATATGGTTAGGGATCCTAGCCAAATGGGGTATATGGTCAGGGATCCTAGCCAAATGGGGTATATGGTCAGGGATCCTGGTCAAGTAGGGTATATGGTCAGGGAACCCTGGCCAAATGGGGTATATGGTCAGAAAACCTGGCCAAGTAGGGTGCATGGTCAGAGAACCTGGCCCAGCGGGGTATATGATGGTCAGGAAGTTGGCCAACAAGAAAAAAAGCCACAAAAAAAAAAATTATCGAGCATCCACAACATCGAGACCTACGTATAGATTTATAATCATGTTTCCTCTGACACAACGAGGACAAACCGTGACCGACCACAGAGCACTCGACACTCCTGCCCAGTGGTGGGGAACTTATCACAAGTGGTACACCTCCACATCTGTATTCACTGGTAACAAAAGCAAATTTCTTCATACCAAGAAGAGGTAATGGGATAAGATTCCACTGAGAGAGAGAGTCGGACGCCCTATCATTGGCTAGAGATACATGTTAAATAGTCTGGTTACTTTGACGAATTACGACACTACAGTTTTAAGGTTTAGGGAGAAAGTTCGAAGTGTTGTAAATATTCTCGTGAGTGATTATATAGTCTTAACCTACATCTTATTACCGAGTCTTGGCCTATATTTTCTCCTACGAAACTATTTAACTATTTTCCTGAGGTCATTAAAAATCGAGACGAGACGATAATTTGCTGTGCGGGCGAGGCGATTTTAAGCTACACGTATCGACGAAAATCACATCATCAAGTTTGTACGATATTAAAATTCTGTTCTATACCTCTCCGTGACTCAACATCGGAGTGATGGATGCAAGCGACACCATACACTTCCAGTAACTGTGTAGAGAACCAGCGATATGATTTTCGTCCATATCGGTAAGTCCAGGTCACTGCGACGCCCCTAAACTGCGAATGACGAAGATGGATCGGTTCCGTAAAATCCTAATCCAAGAGATTTCCTGTCGTAACAGTTGACGTGTTTTGCAGGTGGAGTCTGGCGTGAGACTGCTGACGTCCGGGTGTCCGGCAGAGTATACGTGGGTGGGTGGGACCTGCCTGCTGGCCCTACCTGACGCCCACGCCTCTTGGCAGGAGGCCAGGATCCGCTGCAGGAAGACGGGCGGCGACCTGGCCCTCATACCCAGCAACACCACCATGGGCCACATCCGCTCCTTCCTCTACATCACTCACGCTTGGGATTCGGCGCCACCTCCCCCATACTGGTTGGGCGGGAGGCAGGTGGAGGGCGAATGGACCTGGGTGACGGGCGCTCCTGGGATGCTGCAAGCGGTGGCGGACTCGTGGGTAGTGGAGGAGGAAGATGAGGAAGGTGGTGAGGCTGGGGAGTGTCTGATGTCGGTGGGCAACGGAGTGCGCCTGGTGCCCGGCCGCTGCCAAACGCCCCGCGCCGCACTTTGTCAACACAGAGACGCCCTCACCCGCGTCTCCCACAATCCATATGAACCCAACAACTCCCAGAGCAACGCGCTAGACCCCAGCACCATTGACCTGAACACTAACGAACACCTCTTCTTTACAGCCGAAAATTTCAATTAGTTTTCAACCCCCTATACCCGGGATTCATGTAATACTACTGGTTTTTCTTCGCTAGGGGAAGAAAAGTCGCATTTATCATTCTGTCTTTAGTGCTAGGCTTCTCGTCACTCGAACACGCGATACATTATCAACGGAAGATCGTACCTTCAAACGATGAAACAAGAGGTTTCAAGTTTCCTAACACTATTCAAAAATGGGCTAAACACTTTAAATCAAGAGTCTGTAACCTGAGGAACTGATTCTGAAGCACTGGCATTAGTTATGGACTTAAATAAATCCTTCCTCCCGAACTTACGATACTACAGTACATTATTGCGATTAACTTCCTATCATCCCACGAGGCCAAGCCCCAGACATTTCCTTCTCACCAACACTCCCTCCCTCGTCACATGCTCTCTCCCTATGCCTCCTCCATTCTCGCTGCCACAAGTACCAAACTTATACTGTCCCTTTCGTTAACCTTCTCGCTAGGAGGGGGTATTGTTTTCATTTCAGTCATAAAGTGCGCCGACAAATTAGAAAAGCAAACATGACGCTTGTCTAGCGTGGTCTGTAAAACTAAAAATCAGTATTTCTTAGTAAATGAAGGGAGAAGAAAAATGCAGTTGGTTATACGACGTGTTACAGGGAGTAACTGGATGTCATCGAAATTCTTACGACTACGTGGAAGTTTTAACGCAATTCTTGCAATGCACGCAACATCTATCGTTCCAGTCCTAGATTTAGGCTATACCTGCCAATCATTAACCTGTGGGGCTTACTAATTAATGCTATTCGTGGAGATACAGTGATACATAAAAGCTAATCCCCATCTTTATGGAGTGGACGCTACGCTACGCTGTCTGTTCAGTTCACGCGTCGTCATCCCGCGGGATGAGCGACCAACGAAGAAAATTACGACACTGATGAATATTGATGAGGGAGGAGAGTTGGGAAGTCGTGCATTATACGTATGTAATGGTCACAGCCTTGTGACAATGGCTTCACATGTAATTGTTCATGTTATGCGCTAAGGGGATAACCATAAAAACTTCATTGACAGACTAAATAAACATATTAAAATGTACACACATGGAGACATGTACGGTGCGCATCTTCAAAGAATATAGATCTATATATAGCCTACAATATTTGAAACATTCAATAATAGGGCAGTGCCCAAAATGCTAAGGAACGAATCTTCGAAAATATGAAAGCATGTGAGTGTGAAAAGCGTTTTGAATACACTATTACTACACTGAGAAAAAAGGAGGAATATTGATAACTAAAATATCTTGTTGTGATCTGATGGGAAATATGGGAAACAATCATATCATGAAGAAAAGCATTAGACAAGGATTGTGTCATAACTCAAAGTTCTGTGTGATGAAGGACTGGATAAAGAATCTTTGACGAGCATCTTTTTTCTTTTAATACTGGACGCCTCGACTTTCAAATGACTTAAGAAAGAGAAGTACATACAAGTAAGAGCACATACCTCTGGCACAAGTATCTCAAGACATAATTTTGGTACGGGTCAGTCTCCTCCTAGAAAGAGATAAAACGGTTCATGTAATTCAAAAGGGATTTGCAACGGTAAGTCAAGGAACGACAAAAAAAAAATTACTTTCAGTCGTACAACGTAATACAATAACGAGTTTGGATGTACAGAGGAATACAAATTTACATTGGGCACTTTAACTTACGTAAGACCATACGAAATCAGATCATGGACAAAGCAGGTAGGTTTGGTTACAAGCTTTAGCGAAACTATAAGAAGCTAGTTAAAAAAAAAAAAAAGAAAGCCATTAAAGGCAAAAATAGACATAGTCTAAATGGCAATTTCCTTAGAAGGTTATAAGAAAGCAGCCTTAATCCAATAAAAACGACAGGTCGACTTGCGTGACACAGGAAGACATGCGAGATGAAATAAGTGAAGACAATACAGGTTACAGGAGGAGGCAAGGAAACACGTAGAAAAAAAATTGTGACTAGTTGTAACACACAGTCTGGCTAGCAAGTCAAAGAAGGATCGCTGAAGAAAGGGCAAAGGTAAGGAATTTGTTGGCTAATTCATCACAGGATAACAGAAGAGACTGCAGAGCTGCCAGATTAGCTTAAGTCATAGGAAGACAGACAAGAGTAGACATAGGCTAACTTACAGACTTCAAAAGCTTTAATGAACGAGACTAACTTATACAGAAGAGACTACGCAATAGTTAAGCTAGCTTACAGGTTCACACAGACAGTGGACAATGCACCTTTTATTAAATGTTACATTTCAAATGTCATGCAATCTGTGTTATAGCCTTTCCACTCAGTGTGATGAATATGTTAACATAGGTGAAAAGTCTGTTTTCTAAACGGATTTGCTAACATCAGGCTTGGGTGAATATTATTTTCCAAAGTTCAATAAAAGTTTTTTTTATGTATATTCATGTGATTCTCTTTATCATCAACGTGACAGGCCATTATCTGAAAGTTTTCGAAATATTTCTTTTGTTCCTTTACATAGACTTCCGTTTCCTGCGTATCCAAAATAAATAAATAAATAAATAAATAAATAAATAAATAAGTCCACACAATAATAATTTTCTTGCTTTTAACCTAACACAAGTTTCTTTACGCAACGATTTCCAGTTTTCTTATATTTCAAGAGGAGTTTGCCTGTAAAACTGTGGTACTTTGAAAAAAAAAAAAATTCAGTTCCCCCCCTCCTTCATCCCTCCAACTAGTTAACATGATGTGGACAACTATTTCGTATTCCAATTTCGTATTCCATTACGGCGCATAAGATTCGCAATTCAAATATAAAATCCTAACATATCACATGTGAAACGCCGAGAGAAAATATCATACTATGGAAACGGTAAAAAAAAAAGGGGGGGGGGGGAATCATTGGCGTTTAGCACTCTTTTAACAACCGACTCCAAACAAAATATGGTTCGAGGCGTTAACTCTGCATTAAGAAATTTGGGATCTAGTAACCCATGTGAGTTACAGAAGTGCCTAACTCATGTGAGTTACAGAAGTGCCTAACTCATATGAGTTACAGAAGTGCCTAACTCATATGAGTTACAGAAGTGCCTAACTCATATGAGTTACAGAAGTGCCCAACTCATATGAGTTACAGAAGTGCCTAACTCATATGAGTTACGGAAGTGCCTAACTCATATGAGTTACAGAAGTGCCTAACTCATATGAGTCACAGAAGTGCCTAACATGCATTGACTATTTTTTGGTAGAAGCACAACACATACTGAAACACAGACGTGCCAAGCCCAAACAATATAAGTGTATATTCAGGACACGGTAATCATATTACCCTCAATATATCAATACTTGTGTTTTGCAACTACTATTCACTAATTTCAGGACGTAATCACCTTTGGGTTGTTATGTCTGTTATTACCCAAGACAATAAATAACTCGAAAGCAGACTCTGAGGATGATAGAATACGCTGGGTAAACGTAAAAAGAAAAGAATAATATGATTAGAAACGAACAGAGGAAATCCTTGCCCCTCTCGGGGGAAATGTTTTACCTTCTTTTAATTATTAAAACATAATTACATGGTAACAAATGTTCTTCGATTTCGTCCACTCACGTACGAGTGGAGAGTTAGGATAACTTTTGAAACTCTTAACTAAACTTTTCTTTTTTTTTTTCTGAACACTTAACTGAGGGGCAGTTAATGTTGTTTCAATATAAACTTGTTAAGACAAACTGAAATTCCATGTACACTAAAAGAAACTCCCAAAAGTTTTGCTTGGATGCACCTTTTACTTATTTTGCTGCATGACGTGGGCCAATCAATGAAAGCCAACAACAATAATTCTATAACGAAACTGAAAAAATGCTGCAACTCTCGGCTTGGTTTATTATACTGGCCTCTTTCAGTGTCTTCCCTTTGTTTCACATCATTCAACCACACATATGTACTGTCTTCCCTTTGTTTCTCATCATTCAACCACACATATGTACTGTCTTCCCTTTGTTTCACATCATTCAACCACACATATGTACTGTCTTCCCTTTGTTTCACATCATTCAACCACACATATATATGTAGTTCATCTTCAGGGCCCTGCCCACTTTCAGAAGCACTGGCATGTACTTATATACTTTCCTTCAATGTAAAATTTGACTTGTCCCTGTAAAAGTAACTGTTGGATCTGTAATGAGGCACTTATCAAAGGTCTGCTGTTGATTAGGAGTGATTAATACCCCGGAAGCGTGATTTGAAGCATTTCTTTTTCCCTACGAAGAACAGATGATAGCTGCAAGGGCTTTAATTGAAGATCAGGGAAAATGTGAAGTACAAGTGAAATAATAATCAACAAATCCTACGAAAACTTCACCGCTCTTCATCCAGAGGCTGAGAATGAACTTAATCATCAAGTTTATTAGAGTCGACATATTATTAACGACATTGTTTAGTTATCTTCCTGGCATATTAACTAACATGTGGAAGTTAGGACACTATGCGAACTCAGTAAAATACAATGAACAAACTTCAAACCTTTGTTCATTGTATTTTACTATGTCGAAAATACAATAAACAAACTTCAAACTTCCCAGCAACTGAATCCAGACCAGACCTTACCATAAGTTTGTCATGATGTAAAATTAATTAAGTCTGGGCTGTTGAGGAAGTCAGGTAAGGTTTTCATGGGTTTCTAGAATGTTCACTTATTTCTACTAGACATTTACAGTCATCCTAATCCTCCCCACTAACTAGCATTAGTTATGAACATAATTAACAAGATATATATCAAATCAAACTTTCCCTAAATCCTCAAATTTAATTAGGTACGAGGAGGTTCAGATACGCGTTTCTTACTTAAAATCTATTTCTATGGTGCCCTTAAACTGAAATGTACCGCAAATCACTTAATATGATTCTCATTAGATTCAATTAGATCAATTTTGATGGACTTATTTCGTTAATCACGCTTTCCCTAAATCCTTAAGTCTAAGTAGGTACGAGAAGGTCCAGATACGAGTTTCTTATTCAAAATATATTTCTATGGTGCCCTTAAACTGAAATATACCGCAAATCACTTCATATGATTCTCATTAGATTCAATTACGTCAATTTTGATGGACTTATTTCGTTTAAACGGATGGTTGGTTAGTTCGGCCTATTAACTACCCCCCACAGTCATTACAGCCGTTAGCGTCCAACCACATTCACCAATTGAAAAAAATCTTTGAACATCTTTTTCTCGTGTTAAATCTTGATTGGAAAACCATAGACATCATACTGCACATTGTGGTAATAGTTACCTGTCAACAAATACACACTTTAAAGTAACTATTACCAGCTCTTACTGTTGAAAGCATATCTACCAGTAACTTATTACACAGCTCTTACTATCGAAAGCACGACTTATGAACAATATCTACAAGACTTTATCACTTACTTGGCAGCCAAGTGGACATAGTAGCCAAAGGAGACGTTATTATTATCCTCCTCCCCCCATCAACACCACCATAACATTGTTTGTTTACAACTGGGACCAAAACTGCCACCGGTCGAGTCCGAGCCAATGGCCGCTCAGTATTGCGATGACGTCATGAAAAGCAGCCCCCGTCAGCTAACCAATGCCTATGTCCAGGCGGCAAATTTACGTCCATTTCAGTTTATTTTTAACAAAACCGCTTCATGTAGATAGCCATAAATACGGTATCATACGGTGAAGAAAATCTCGGGGGTAATACCCGTATGTTACAGACGGTGAGGAGCATTTTCAATTACTTTTGACTGCAATCAAGACATTTTCTTTAATTCATCTGTAGATGCCCAAGGACCTCTCTCTGAGAAGGTCCTGGTGTTCCACCATGACCTACTTTATCACGGGCTTCGCTACACGCAATAGTAAAGACAGATGGACAGGAGTCCCAGGAAATTCTTCGAGAACACAGAATCCAGTAACACCTGCCACACGTTTTACCTTTAGATTCACGTATTTTAAATAAAATGGCAATACAAAACATTACATATAGTAACTACATAAGGAAGACTTTTACTGTTAGAAATACTAGTGATGAAGACCTACATGAATTAGGTATTTAAGGAAGAGAAGGGATCACCTAAGATTCGTTCCCAGAGATAACGTCATGTTAAGTTTGATTTTTCCTCAGCTAGGTTAGGTTAGGTTATACTTCTAAGATTAGTAACCTAGTTTGATCTTGCATTGAAAAAAACAATGACGAAGGGAGGAGAAATATTCAAGATGTCCAAGTCAATAGAACGCGTTTGGTCTCTGCAAGTTCTACTATTCTTCAAGTAACAGCTAACACCAAACTGACAGTTATAAAGCAGTAGAATAATTAATAAGTCTTTGACTCCTAATTTTGGAGTGGCCACAACTATCTATTAATCATATTCTTGGGTAAAGGATGAAGTCCAGTGTCAAACAAAAACTCACAGGTTTATTCACATAAATACATGCACATCATTCACAGTTTGACTCCTTAAAGAAATTAAAAGAAAAAAAAAGGTAGCCTAGCTGAACAATAAATATTGAACGACTTACGAATTTATAGGGGGAAAAAATCTCGTCATATACA
>JAUUDZ010049758.1:0-10518 GCA_032361705.1 Panulirus versicolor | reverse complement strand
ATTAGCTTGGCAGTGCATGCAACACAGGTTGCATGGCAGGAATGTTCTCAGGAATTCAGTAATTAGAGCAACAGTCGATAGAGCCTATTATTAGAGCCGCCGCCACCGTGGGGAGGTGGGTGGCACTCCTATCTCCCTCCCCAGGGGTAGCGTGGAGGGGGTTTGGGGTCTTAATAAGCCAACATTAACCCCCCCTCCTCACACACACACACACAGACACACACACACACACACACAGAGGCATGTGTTACGTTAACTGCTGTGGACCTCTGCGCTCCTTTGATATTTTAGTGTCAGCGAGTGCTCGGGCATAATAGGGTATAGCCATACTGTGCTATGGGCATAATAGGGAAAAGGCATATTTTGCTATAGACAAAATAAGGAAAATAATAGTCATGACGGGTAGAGGTATAGTCATGATGGGAAGAATAGTCATGGTGTGAGGAGTAATACCTCTTAAGATGAAAACGTAGAGGAAGAAGCGGGTATTCAGGGGATCATGGTGTCTCCTGGACACTTGAGTGTCGTGGAGGTTCCTGATGGGTCCTTCCTGCCGGTGTTGTGACGTGGGTCGTCCATCTCCCGCAGAAGACACAGGTTGCAGGGGTGCTGGAGGTGGCCGGCCGTCTGTCTGTGGTGTGGGAGGCAAGACGTGCGTCACGGTGAGTGTCCGTGTTCACCCGACTCGTGAGTCTTGGGTCATGACCTGGTTGAGGTGTTGATGAAGAGTGATAGTTTACGAGGTCAAATGAGAACGCGGGAGTGATTGAATACCCCGTGTCGCAAAGAGGTTCCGTATTGCTGTCCTGACTGACGAATGGTCGTTTGAAAACCTAGTTGATAAACTGCTGGTAATCATCCAAACATAGTTATGTGCCACTAACGTAGGTATGAGCCACTGGCCACACCGTATACACTGCTCTAACATTATAATAAGGGAATTAAACAGTCTTGGTCGCTGTTAGTAAACTGGTGATGTTGTGATAAAAAAAAGAAATGGATATAAGAATTACAGTCCATGTTCTCATGGAAGCGAACTCATTCCCAGTACATGATATTTTTTTTTCATATTTTCTTGCTTTTTGTTAAGTCTTGTGAGCGGCGGAAACTAACTCCTCGAAGGCTGTCACCATTTTGTCGCTGGATGGGAAATGTGTTTCTCCAGCTTGATGATGTTGCCACGTTTCCCACCCTCGTAGTGGGTGGTGTGAGACTTGATGGATGGCCATCTGAAGCGAGGTGGGTGTGGCTCACAGATGACGACCTCCAGCAGCAGGAGACACATGGTGGGTCTCTCTGCTCTAAGTAGAGCAGTGTGAGGGGGTCATATTTTAAGAGGCATGTCGTAGGATGTGATTATGATAAGTTACGATAAGTATTAATTGTAATGGTAATTATAAATGATGATAATGATGATGATAGTGATAAAATAATATATGTTTTCTACACCCGCTGGTCTTTTCGCACATGAAGAAGGTAGCGCCAACATGACTGTGTCTTTGAGGACACATCCTCTCCTGGCTCGTCTTCAGTTCCCCCATTTAGAAAAATCATCAGTAGAGAGTTTCCAGTAACCCGCTCCAGCCCCTCTTAGTAACCTTCTACAACACGCAGGAGATACAGGAGTAGTGTTCTTACGTTGCTGTCCCCAGGGTTGATAATGAAAATAATAATAATGATAATAATAATGATGATAGTGATAATACTTAAAATAATGATAATCTTGATAATGAAAATAACAATGATACTAATGATAATGGTAGTTATTATTACAATGAAACAAATCTGAAACAGAATGTAATTCGTGTAATTATCACCAACCGTGTGACACGTTGATGGGTCTTATTTTACCATTCAGGAGCTAAGACCTGGGCACAGTACCCCCAGCTGGAGCACCTTCCACCAGCTGGAGCACCTCCCCACAGCTAACATAAAGCGTCAAAAGTACCAGAGTTGTATGGCTCACTTTCGGTCGTCCGTTAACCATGTGTAAGTATATAATGACTGACGTTATTTGCGCTTCCTTAACTTTACGAAAAGTCTAGATGTCTCCTCATCGAAAAAAAAAAAAATCGTTGTCTTTCTACTTCCACATCAATTCACGAGCTTCTGTTCTCTTCCAGTATGACGAACAACCTCGTAACGGACCCACAGGTCTGTTCCTGTTGGAAATCATTTATTATTGACCTGTTTGAGATGGCAATGTTGGTGTTCAAGTCGTTTTACCTCAGTTTTTGGCCTGGTTCGTGCCACCTCTCACCCCTCGCAGATCTTGCCAGTGGTGCACCGTCCCCCGCCAACGATCTTCCTCGATGTGCTTATGACGTGATGACCTTAGGAATGATTCATCGAGGACGGTGTGTGGGGGGGGGACTGTCGTGTGGAAGCTTCGGCTCGCCACTTCCTCTGTCGTTGCTTCGGTGCAGGTCTTCTCCAGCAGCCGGATCTCTTCGTCAGAGAAAATGATTTCCTTCCTCGGATCTCATTTCACCGGTGACTCTTGTCGGTAAACATTATTACTCTTGCTTCTGGTTATTAACGTCAGGGATCAAAAAATTCCGTAAGAACCGTAACGTTGTAATGATTAGGTCAGGACCAGAATTCATGTGGAAAAAACGGAGAAAAAATTGACTGTGGCAGGCGACAGGAGTGGGTCGCTTTGGTCGTACGTCCCGTGAACAAGTGAACCGTGGTTCGTTCCCTCGTTAATGCTTCACCATTCTTCTGACTTTAATCTAAAAATTAGGACAGTTACCCAACCTAACTACTGGGTCGCGTGCTTGTTAAAGCTTAGACATCACCAGATCGTCATAGGAGTCGGGTGTATGAGTGAAAGATCAAATATGAGTTGCGGAACAAGCGGAGGCGACACACACAGACTCGCCAGTCTGGCTGATGCGTTCACCAAGCTCTGCTGCCTCAAGTCACTAGGCTGGCTGGTTAATGTGAAGACTGAGCTGTACTTCAGCTCACCAGGTCAGCTTATGTATATATCCTTCTCCAGCCTCATGCTTGCACTAAGCTTCCTCGACCCAACAGACTGACGCCCATGGACGTCGAACTCGACTCCTCAGGTTTGCACTGCCGGACTCTGTGCTGTCGTTCAACATGGGAGACTGGGTCACCCGGACACCGTACCTCAGGGCAGTAAGCTGGCTCAGGCGGACCCAGAGATCCAGCAAGAGTTCTCGACCTGTCGGTAATCCCTTTCCCAACCTCGCTAGGCAGGAGGGGTATAATGTCTGGGCTAAAGAGGAATTATTATTCGTATTTCAGATGATTTGATGGTCATAAGCTTCATCTGATCAGCAATGTGTTAAGGACACAACACTATTACCTGCCAGTGTCGACCGATCACTGACATTACAAAATTACTTGTCTTTAGTACCTAAAGTTGATCTTGAAACGTTTTGGGTTTACTCTCTCACATCTAAGGCCTTAAAAGAACGTTCATTTACGCCCAACACACATCATAAATAAACTCTGCTCATATCTATCCATGATATGGTTGTAACTGACGATGAAAACTAACTTTCGCAAGCGCAAGTTGTTGTACATGGGAGTACAACATGGAGGACAAGTTCATTGACTTTTACGTATGAATAAAATATTGACCAGAAGTGGTGTAAAATGACCTTTGAGTAAATGTGACTTTGGCCATCGATTCATGAATGAGTCCACGAAGTTCTTCCTCAATATTGTTTAGGGTTATCTCGACCGCACGTAGGAAGGTATTTCTTGTTCGGGAAAAGTCATTGGCGACGTCAGGAATATACCAGTAGAACTTATCGTGAAGAATAGCTGTGTCCTTGTGTCCTTCGATGTCAGTTCTCACTACCTTGTGAAATGTACAATTTAGAATGTGGTGATGTGTCTGACTCGCAATTTTCCATCCCAGAGTTAAGGACTTGCACTGAAAGCTCATTGAAAGATCGGATACTCCTCAAAAGAGAAATGACGCCTGAATCCTTCCCCTGTACCAATAAAAGCTTGAAATTTCGCCTTTGTTAGAGATCGACTACTTGGGCAAGACGAGGCTCGCAATGGTCTCCATTGAGGAGTGCGATAAGGTTGTGCTTGCTGTGTATTTCGATATTTTTTTCGAAGATCTTGACACAGATATCCTGGAGAGGGGCGTTTGGTGTTCCGAATCCATATTTCGAATCTCTAGTGGTTTAGTAGACAACATGAACGATGCTGTTGAGAACTCCATACAAAGGAGGGAGTGCCAAGAACGCGAAGACCTTGCCATGGGTCATATAGTGAGCAAACTTCAACGAAGAAACGAGCCGTTGCATTCGACTCCTGGATTATGATTTTTGAACCCAAAATGATTGGGATTCCGTCCGCGATTATGCTATTAAGATTCTGCCATTGAAGTACACGATAATCATAGATGATTGACTTAACTATGGCATCTGCTGTTGCTGTGTCTCTCGGGAGACAGAACGTTTCTGTGTGACCTTCAGCCCTTTCACGAACCGAGGAAATATAAGCAGTTGGGAGTCTTGGGTCGCATCAGTTAGATTTCTCATGTTAGAGGACGAACAACGAGTGTGTCTTCGCTTCATGATTCCCTTGTTCTTCAGCGCCAGATGATGATCCAGTTAAGCGATATAGTGGACCGTGTCATTCGGGGGCGATATTTGTCACAACTGCCTCTCGCTCTCTGCTCAAACGTCGTAACGCATTATCTTCCTTGCGCATAAATGCACAGGCTCGCTACCCATTGTGTTAGCTTCCTTGGTGGTGTGAAGGGTGGTGAAATTAGCCTTGAAGATCTAGTTGCTTTGCTAAGGTACAAGGTCGACCCACATCCAGCTGTGAAAGTAAGAAAGTTCCTGTAGATGCTGTTACAGTCAATATAACAGATGGATATTTCAGAGTCTTCAGGGACCTCATTTTTACTAGGGGTTCCTGCAGCTTCTAGCCCGCTCTACGCTCATTAGCGGGAACATGAGTGAGTACTAAGAAGCAATGAGTTCTTTGGTGCATCTATACTGTGTCTCGTCAACCGACGATGATACAGCCTCGCACAGAGTGGTCAGAGAACAAACTTGCTTCAGAAGAGTTCATCCTATCCCTGTTACTGAGTGTAGTGCAGCTTTGGAGCTGCAGGAGCCCCTGGAAAAGTGGTCTTGGGTAACACCAGGACCATTTCAGACAGTGACCCTGGAGTAGTTTTATATATATATATATATATATATATATATATACTCATCTTTTCCTGTGTTCTAGCGACCACATCGCCCGAGCCACCAGCCTGTATTTCAGCACATTTCTCGGTCTCTTTTCTTAGAGACAAGCATGACATTTACCATCTCCCGTTCCTTTTGGTATTTTACCTTCTTCCAGCAACAGGTTGAGCAACATTTCACGTTGCTTGTCAGGTGTACCTACGCAACTTCCTAAGCACAATATAGGAGAGACTTCGTCAGAACTCACGTGAGCCTTTTTATGGGTCAAGCTCTTTTGATATGTTGTTTATGTCCCTTCAGACGTCTTTGCTTTACGAGACTTCCTCCTCCTCCTCTCATTCCATGTCTGAATTCTTCCGTTGTGAGTAACCCTTTTGAGCTTTACATTCAGTTCCTCTGATATCTTTACTTCATCGTCTAGAACTCTTGCCTTCCAAATGCTTTGGTCTGATTGATAGACGGACGATTTGCAGTTGATGGATATGTGGGAAAGCTTTGGATTATCTCCTGTCTTTTTTCCCACTCCATTCTTCCTGAAGTTCCTCTGTATCTTCTTTCTTATTCTGATGTTGTGCGTATTTCTTGCTCCCTCTCATATATCTTTCAGACGCTGGCCAGTTGCAGTGCTTCTTATATATTTCGTCCCAGTATATCCCCGATCTCTTTTCCTTTACGCTGTCATTTGCTGAATCGCGTTTCTCTCTTATTTTGTACTTTCCTCGGTGTTTGAAGCTCTAGGTACACGTGTTCCATGCTCCTTCATTGTAAATTTCAGGGAAATCTTCCACTAGAATAATTTGCATATTGTCCGCTGAACACATTTTCCAATTCATGTTCCAGTATTTATTTTTTTTTCTGTGTAGTTTCCACGTATACATTTCTTTGTGTCTGGTTGCATCGTTGTCTCTTTTAGTCCTCATGTGACCTCGTGTGTGTGTCTGTCTGTCTGTCTGTCTGTGTGTGTGTGTGTGTGTGTGTGTCTGTGTGTGTGTTCACTTATTTAATCATTTAGAATTAAACCAAATCATTTAAGTCTTGATTATGTCAACATGGAACATAATATTTTCACTCTGCTCTCAAAACTAAGCTGGAAAAATAAATCATTGGGCTCGCTTTCGGATATAGACGGGGCTGTTGTGAAATTCTATACCACATTGAGGAGAACAACTGTGGTGGAATTATGAATGTTATTGGAGGTTGGATGGGTGTGTCTGTGTGTTTGAGCAGTGGGAGGGTGGGTGGGTGTATGTATTGGGGCAGTGGGAGGCTGGTTGGGTGGGTGTGTTGGGGGCAGTGTTATTGTTTCAGTACCGGACACAAAAGATAGAATATATCATTACATCAGCCGGGGAATATGAACTACGGGATAAGCCAACGATATTGATCACCCATGTCGCCGGCAAGGCTCCGTATTTGCGCAGAATTAGGCGAGGAGATAAGAAATTGTTTAGCTGTGAAATTTTAGCGGGAGGGTAAATAGGACGGTCCATAATAAATTGAAGTGGATGCTCGCGCTTTTTTTTTTTTTTTTCATTTCTTTATCCCCAAACTTCAGCCGTTGTCACCGAACTGGTTTTTGTTATTAATGATGAACGTATGCATCGTCATTGACCAGGGAGGAAGAGATAATTTGAATTCATTATGTCTGAGATTGTGTAACTTTATATCATTTAACTTTATATCATTAAATGTTTTGTCGAAGATAATTTTGTGCGTTCCAAAATTTACGGACACAAAGATAATGGTGTATATATATATATATATGATGTTACGCACACGGGTAACGCTTCTGGAAATCTAAGGGACGAAATTAAACTCAGGGATTTAAGCTATTTACATTAAAAGAAACAAATGATACCAAAAGAAATTAATTAGTCTACTGGGCACAAAAAGTTACGTTAACACAATCCATGTAAGTTTTCAAGACAGGAATCTCTTCCTCTACACACACACACACACACACACACACACACACACACACACACCTTTAAGGAGAAAATTCCTTGAAGAGGAATTTCCTCTCTTCAGGAGCGGGATAAACAGTCTGCAGTTACATTATTTCGACGAGCGACGTGACGAATCTCTAATATATTTTCCTGAAGTGACAGAGCCCATCTAGTTCACTTTTGGCTTTTCATCTCGAAACATATCGACATATTTCGGAGCATGGTGGTCAGTATACACAATGATGTAATCGCCTGAAGGACACAAATATACACGAAAGTGTTGTAACGCAGGTGGCCCCTGGACAGGTAACCCATTATGTCATAGGAATCTGTCCCTCCCTCTACCTTCCTGGCTAGGTGGGTGTTACCACAAGGTGGAGATGAGGGTATTCCTTGGCTCAGTTTCTGCCCCATATCACCAATGAAGCCTCTTAGACCCCTGCACGTTACTGCACTTCGAGTCTCTCTGACCTTGTTATATGTTGATACATCATGACTCGAACCGAGATCGTGCATATCTAAGCACAGATGAGATGTTCAGTGAGCGCACCGGTGCGGTCCTTCATTACATGGTGCAGCCATGCCAGAGCGTCGGGTTGCCGACCCAGCCACCAGGACTGAGACAAGGGAAGCAGACAGATTTTGCCCTTAACACATACCTGTGGGACAAGTTCATTGCCCAGTGCAGGTCTGGCTCCTCTACCCCTGAGCCACACTTGACCATTGATGAGCAACTCCTTCCAGAGTGAGATGCGGTTTCCATGTTGTACATACCACTGACCCTAAGCATTATGCATGGCTTTTCAGACCACGTGAAGATGATTAGGTTATAAACGAACGATCACAGACGGGAACATGTTGATATGCCTCATAATTACCCTTTCTTTTTTTCATTCTCTTATCTCTTTTTTTTTCATGGATGCGATGGTATGTATGGTGTAGACGTGAAGGAATTATATGAGAATGAAGGCGTTGGAATCATGAGGAACAAGAGTAGTCAAAAGTGGATACGTAGAAAACTTGCTTAGAGAACAGGTAGATTGGGCATGGGAGTTTTAGACAATAAAACTTTGACTTAAGGTAAAAAAAAAAATCTGTTCATCAGCTCGAGATGATATCTCGTCGGGGGAGATAAGGAAATCATCGGCAGATGGGAGTTACCAGTAATTGTCTCGTCAGCAGAGCGTAATTGTGTGGGAACTGCCGAACTGGCAGTTACATTGCTCTGAAAAGATGATGTTCCGGAATCTCGAGGTCATGGGAGACTTCTTCAGTTAGCCGAATGATGACGAGATGTTGGAGGGCTGACGAGGAGACAAAGAAAATGTGTGGAGGCTCAGCGAGGGCGCGCAGTCGAAATTAACTTGTAGTGCTGAGGCGTGGGATGGGAAATTTGCATGTTTATTGTACATGTGCTGTTGTCAAATGAGAACAGAAATAAGAAATTTAAAAGAACTGGAGATGAAACTTGATTGATGGCAGAACTCCTAGATGAAACACGACTGAAGTTATTAGCGTTTAGATAAATTAATTACTAAGGGAACTTGGAAGGCATGAGAAGGAATTAAATGGTCCATGCTTGTGTCACCTTCTTTTCTGAAAGTTTCTTTACAGTGAGTAGAGCCCAATGTCTAGCTAGAGGCGACATATCTAAAGAAAAAAAAGAAAAATAAATGTGGATTGGTCAGGATTTGATCTGGAACGAAGAGATCAAGAAGATCGAGGTTAGTATTCTTTGAAAATCTATATTCCAGACAGGATATGACGGTCGAGAAGATGCTGTTCCTATCTGGAGCGAAGGAACGTTAAGAATGCCTTCGCTCTAAGATTAGTGATGGGAAAAGCACATGGCATACCTTGCTCAGCTTGCGAGGTTGTAGACAAAGTTGAGGGGAATCTTACATCACCCGTGCGTTACAAAAGTTCCAAAATTATAAAGAAGAAAAGGATTTTTGTTCGTATTCCCACACCGATGCACCTGTTGCACGCCTCGTGAACCCTAGATTTCCAAACTTTGGTGCCATATGGCTCAAGATTTTTCTCGCGACTATCATCATTTTTCCTCCGCTTCACCTAACTTCGGCATATTTTTGGATCTTCTTCGACTTGACATAAGTTCATGCAGCTTAGTCGTAACACACTCATGTCCTCAGTCTAATACAGCCTTAAACATGGGGACGACGTACACGTACAAAAAAATGACTATCCTTCCACACAGACTGTGTGTGTGTGTTGGGGAGGGGGGATAGCGAAGCCCACACATCCACCAGACTTCAGCGATCTGAAGCAATTGATCAACTGTACTTAAGGTAACCATCACGTTCCCTCGCACTCGGAATTTTTGATTTCCACCTTCGACATCACACTCGGGTCACTCCTTCACTCCAGCTGGTTCATCTGATGATCGCTCTTGGACACGTCTCTCTCCAAGCGCCTGTGTTTGTCTTCACAAAGGCCTTATACTCTCTTTTAATGGATGACCTCTCCCAGTTCCATCAATTTCTCCCTCTATATATGTTGTGCACACCCTCCTGTTTTAGCATTCATGACAATGACCTTTGATAAGATTATCTTGGTAAAGTGGGAATTCCTAACATTTATCTAATTGTTTAATACGGTGCCCCCCAACCCTCCCTATTTTTTTTCCCCCGTTCGTCCGTTCCTGTGACACAAAAACCTCATCCCTGCAACAAACTCTCACGCATATTGCAAGGGAGTATGTGTGTACCAGGCGGCCATCATCCCTTCTTCAACATCATTGTACTCTGCATAATCACTCTCGGTGTTTTACCACATCATCATCACATGCATCTTTCCCTCTCATTTCTCTGTTCTCACAAGACTTGAATACTTAACCCTGGTCTAAGCTACACTACACTACCTCTACACCTAGCATGGCTATGCTGGCTGTTCCAGCATCTCTGGATATTCATCAGTTCTTCCAAAATATCTCCTTTAAAGCTTTCCCAGCGTCTCTTATTTAAATTTCTCCCAGATATTCTCGCTAAAGCTTTCTCAGCATCTGATATTCATCAACTCTTCCAAATATTATCTCTAAAGCTTGCTCATCATGTCTGACATTCAACATATTTTCCAAATATCCCTTCCAAAGCTTTCCCAACACCTGTAATATTCATCATTTCTTCCAAATATTCCTTTTCAAAGCTTTCCCAGCTTTTCGAGTATTCAACTTAGCACACTTCGTATCTCCTGGACACTTACTGTGGGTTAACAATGTAACATTTATGTCACAGATAATTTTCATACTTGACCGCCGTTTCCCGTGTAAGCGAGGCAGCACCGGGAACTGACGAAGAAAGGCCGCATCCGCTCACGTCCATTCTCTACCTGTCGCGTGTCATGCACCGAAACCA
>JAUUDZ010049747.1:0-10518 GCA_032361705.1 Panulirus versicolor | reverse complement strand
GTTGCATGGTGCAGACATCAAAGTTAGTGTGTGCTGAGCTATGTGTAAGTTTCAAACACCATCGTGAGAAATCTTGTTGTACTGGCTCGGTGGTGTATATTCACAGACGAATTCATTTAATCTACAGAACAATGTTTATGAATGGGATATATCGTAGTGGGGATTTCTACATTCAAAGTGAATGTAACAGGTTTGACACATTGTAGATATGACTTTTATCACGTAGTTGTAGCAGAAGTAGTCGAACATAAATTAAGAAAAACCTGGGGTGTGTTTCGCTGGGGATTAAATCTGTGTTTATATCATGAAAACTTGGAGAAGAATTGACTCTTGAATGTAGGTAGGTAGGTTGTTACTGGCAGAGAACTGCTGTGGTGAACCTCAGCAGTAAGGGACCAATTACTACAGATGCCACATGCTGTTCTCTTGACTTTAAATTCCTTGAAGATTTATGTGAGCTTTATGGCTTGAGGGCACATGCTGACTGAGAGCTGTAGGTGACAGTGAGAGATCATGAGTGACTGGTAGCTGCTGGGAGCATAACCCCAAATGCTGCAGCTCCCGACCGATGGTAGACTTACTATCCATGCAGATGATTCTCAGACGTTTCTGTCATGAATTGAAAGGAAAAAATGAATACCTGTTTTTGCCAAGAGATGTTAAATGAACATATTATGTTGCTTGTTAGTGCCATGAAAATAAGATTGATTTACGTTCAAATAACTCACTATTTTAAACTGAATTTTTAGTTGTACAGAAAATGGCACTCAGAATTAAGGAGGGACAGGTCAGTGGTACGCGACGTAAAAAGGTCTAAATTTACTGCCCTAATGTGTTAGCCAAAATTATTAATTCTCAAAACAGCGTCTCTACTGTGATAACTCTGAGTCATAACATCAGCACGCGACATGGAAGTAATTAAGAACAATTTGTATAATTGAAAGTTTGTTCTAAACTCAGGAAGTTATTCAAAATACGGAAATTGATGCGGCGGGCACAAGGCAGTGCTGTTGAGAGTAAAGTGTAAATTTGATCCCTTGAGCACTACGTTAAGGCTCTCAAGTACAATGGTACCATCCTTCAGAACGACGGTACGATCCTTGAATATGTTGACCTTTACTTTGAAATGATCCTTAAGGGTCCTGAACCATCGTGGTCGAGGGATTAATACTGTTGTTGGGCGTCGCGCGTGGTGTTGTATGTCTCTGATGATGAAGACTCTTGCGTTGAGAATGTTCGTAGTAGAGTATTGATAAGGTTACCTATACTAGTTATAAAAACAATCTACCAAAAACTAGTTATAAGGACAATTTCACTTTGGTTAGGCTTATTTTTTCTTGACGTAGTTTGCTTGATTGGGTAAAATATTGAGTTAAGAACGACATGTAGGAGTTGTTATAATGTATAAGAATGAGGAGGTATGGTAAGGTTGTAGACTGAGAGCCAGCAGACAGAGAACGCAGCTACTTGTAGAAGTGTTGGCTGACGACAGTGTTTCAGGTTAACATGTGTTTGGGGATGACTTCCTCCCGTTCATAAGTGATAATCATTTGGTTCTCCTGTGTCATGGACGGGACGATCTTTACTGGTCAGAACTTATTTCAAGGATTGTCGAGATTCATGTAAACCGATTATCTTGTCATGAGACGTTTGATGGAGTCATAAACATTATAACGCCATGGGAGGTGGAAGTATTTACTCGTTAACTAGACAAGAAAACTGGTATGTATGGATGATTTCCCATAGGATGTGATTGTACTTTGTGCACTGTGTCAGAGTTCAACACTTTCTTTTCTCTAATATGTTATGAAAATCTGTTTTAATGTGTTTCTCTTTTCATCACTAGATAAGTGCCAGACACTACCTCGGTGTTCTGTGCTAAAGTTGTTGCTTTTGACATTAAATTCACCAGTTATTCCTTACTTACTCTAGTATCTTAAAAAATAACATATACGTAGATTTGTCCGTGTCACCAGCACTGAACTTGAATAATTCATGATGTGAAGCATTCCAGGCTGATTAATGGTATATAGAATATACATATATCGGATGTGGTTTATATTTATATGTTTGTTCATATCTGACATTTATGATAAAATGTTTCTAGCACATTTATGAGTCATCAGTTAGATGCAGACATTAAACTCTGTACAACAATCAGTATGTTATTTTTCGCTGTTACCATATTGACATCGCCGTCCTGATTGGTTAAGACTGATCAGCCACATCCAATCAAAATTTAGTGCAAAAGCGTGATGTGCTAATCCCTTTCTCAACTCTGTTCATGTTGCCGTACCCGTAGTCTGCTGAACATACGTGTTTCATATAAACTTGCTGGTATGTTGAAAAGTATCGAATAGATATTTCCTTATCATAAATGTTGCAGAACTACTACGAGTAGTGATTAGAGATGAGCCAATCAAATAATGATTAGCACAACACCCAAAGACTATAAAATGCTCCTGTTGTAGTTCTAATTTCCCCACCTTTACATGATCACCACACACTCCAACAAAACTCCTCTGGAACCTTCAACTATTAAACCCCATCGCTTCAGTCACTCATTAAGAAAGATACTTACCACTTTATCTCCGGCTAACTGATCCTGGAGGATCCCGCGGGCTAGTGGGCACCTTCCCTATATTTCTTAGTTTATTGTGAGTTTCACGAGGGTCACTGTACACATACCTGCCTCCCAGCTCCGTTCATCACGATAAGGTGGTTATTGATGCATTTGTTTTAGCAGGGAAGTGTTCCAGAGTAGTATTGCAGTGTAATGGTAAAAGACAGTGTTCCAGTGTAATGGTAGGTGATAGTGATCCAGTTTAACAATAAAATACAGTGTTCTGGTCTAATAGTGGATGGCAGTGTTCCAGTCTAACAGTAAGGGATAGCGTTTCAGTCTAGGAGCTGTAGGCAATGTTCCAGGTAAGTAATATTCAAAGGTGTTTTAGGTTTCGTTTACATCTGTGTGTACTGCTTTGCTACTCCACCTACTGCTACAGGTAAGTGACGGAGGCAAATAATGGACTCCACTGGAGCAAGAATATTCTCGACGAGACTGCACTTCTTCCCTCCGTCGATAATGATGACGCAGCATCGCTGAAGGTGACTTCTCACTCGCGGAGGAACGACTTGCAGGCGGAGTCCGGTAACATCACATATTATAAATTGGTATTCATGAACTCCGTATCATAGGTTGTCTTTGCCTGATACAGTCACACACACAAACTCACACACACTTCCCCGTATCCTTAATGTATGATCCACACCTCTCTTGACTGATCCTTGATCATAAGTTGCATTCTTAACTTTTCTCCCAACCTCTTTATTACCCACAATCTTTGCTTTCCCACATGTTGGATTCCCTTTGTTTCCCATGTAAAATGTGTTCTTCGTATTCGCATTATCTCTTCATATCTTGAGCACATTTTGCATGTCCTCTTCCTGGGTTCTCCTTGCACCATTACACTGCTGCCTTGAAGCTGTTCTATATTTCTAAATATTTCACCATATTTCTTAACACTAGAACACCTGTGTATCACTGTGGTTTGCGCACGCGTCCTGCACTTATGTAAAACTCCTGAACTGAACATTTTCCAGTCGTGTCCTGGTGACAGACAGTTGCTGTGGCATCACCTGACCAGTGGCTCTGCTGGCCATCTTCCTCAGCTGTATCATGTAGTCAGCAAAACTCGTCCTCACATTAGTACTGGATAACATCCTGGTCGTCTTCTGATCCACAACAACAAAGATGACAAACTTATCCTCGCTGTTGTACGAAAATGTGAAAATATATATTTTTTTCTAATTTGTTTATGGAATTTGGCTACATGAAGGTGGCTGAACACATCTAAAGATCTTGTTTTTCAGACTCGTCATACGCGTTCAAGATTGCAGGTATTTTACCGCTTAACCTCTTTCTGTCAAGCCTATGTTGCCTCGTACCTTTTTTTTTTTTTCACGTTGGAGGCTTCAGTCAAGAACAAATGCTCACATCAAGGCCGAGCAGTGATTGAGACATAGAGAGGATTATGAAACGGGAAAAATAAGAAACATGAGAAGTATTTATGAATTATGGAGAAAGTGAAAAACCTGTTTTAAAATGTACCAGGTCATAGTTACTGGGAAAGACATGAGAGGGGAGAGAGTTCCAAAGCTTCGACGTGTAGAGAAATAAACAGTTATCAAAACGGCCAACCTTGAGCTGCTAGCGGCCACACAGCAATCCTGTGACGCAGCAGCTTGCCGAGTATTGTGTGGTCTAGCTAGTGATGGGGGCACACAAGCAGCCAGCACTATACATGCATTCCGCCAACCCTCAAGCACCTTACCATGATGCACACAAACACTGAAAATCCTTACCAACCAATCTACAACACAGTCAACCACTTTTTTAGCAAACTCAAGAGCAGTACCATCCACTCCAGCCGCCTTGCCATATTTCATCTTAGGCTTGGCTTTCACCACCTCTTCGCTCTTCACCAAAGCACTCTCCATGACTCTTTCACTTCGCATACCACTCTGACCAAAGCGCCCTACATCTGCCACTCTATCATCAGACACATGATGACGTGCTCTTTAAGCCTGACACAAGAAGGTCAGGTCAAGGGCCATGACATCATACTCAAGGTTTGCACCGTCGTTTTCTAGGGATTAAAGTTGGAGCATCCGTGCCCGGGAACACTCCTTTAAGAATAATCGAAATTAAAGGGACTTTCTTAGTTTGATGAGGTGTGAACATCTCAGGATTGTAGACTGAGGCAATGAAATGGTAGGAATATCAACACCTGGAAACCCTGGAGTTATATGCCTAGAGTCCTGAAGTGAGAGAGAAATCATAATGTACACCTGTGGTAAACTGAAAACCTCTTCAGTTTACACACACTAAAATTGTCAGCATAACCAACATGAATGGCTGCAACATTGCACGAATGGAATTCAAAAAGAATCTCGAGCCAATGTTTACAATGTAAAAACATGACTCTACCTGTGAATGTTGCAGTGTCGTGAACCGTCCCGTGAAGAAAGTATTGAACTCGGTTGAGTGATGCTAATCTGTCATGTTGCAGTCTGTAGGTAGTCCTGTGGCTTGTTCAGTTACTGAGTGATGAGAGAAACAGCGATGCAGCTTGGTACTCAGACCAACCCGTGGAAGAGGTAGACAAGCTCCCAGAATCGACATAAGATACACATCCTAACTAACTAGCTTGTCGTGACTAGAGGGAAGAAACTTGTTTTCTTTCTGATTCCCATTTACCCCACTAAGCACAACTGTAGTACCCTTGGGTATGATGTCTTGACCCTCAGAATCTGGTCAAAGGACAGACCATCGTCCTAGAAGGATCAAACCGTATTTTCGTCTTTTTAAAGAAGCAAAGAGAATATCACACCCAAGTGTTGTGGGTCGGTATAGTTTTCCATCTTTGCCTTCTTGACTGACAGCTCGACACTGTGGGGACCACAGTGTTTTTGACTGAGAAGTTAAACCATCTGTGACTAAACTGCTGCATCTCGGCCAGCTGAGGACTCTCCCCTCGTATCACTTGGTTTCGAGTACTTTACTGTATAAAGTGATTTTATTTAAGAGAACCGAGTCTATGATAGCTGAAACTTCCAGATTTTGAGGAGCCTTCAAATGGAAATCGCATGATGATGATGATGGCAGAAGATAAACCATCTCGTGCAGACTTTTTAAAAGTCATCTTTTGATAAGGTAAATCCTTTAGATTTTTTCATATTCTTAAGAAAGGAGTTTTAATTTTAGTTCTCCTGAAGGGCGAAAACTTTTCCAGGCTGGACTTTTCCTAGAAGAGTTCAACCTTTTGAAAGATTAAGAATTGCTAATTTAGTGTTTTGTTATGGCAGCTTCCCAGAAGATACTGGTGAGAAATCTTTGCTTTGTCAAGACGTTAGATTAAAGAGTTAGTCATATTTGTAAATGTTTTGATTGGAATTATCAACTGAGAAATATATTTAAATCATTTGACCTGACCACATGAATCTGCAACTTTCTAGACCAAACAGATGTTATGGTTGTATTATTACAAGTTTTCTTTTACGAGTTATAAGGGATTTACAGTCTGGTGTGCGTGTGTACGGTTGGTAAGTTGTCACTTTGTATATATTTTCATGAGGAAGTGAAGCACATTTGGCACAGTTTTCGTTAGTATTGTATGGGGAAAAAATTGATGATGTTACTCATGGCGTTAAATATTGCTACATTCTAACATCATCCAACAAGGCGGACTAAATTGAACAATTAGAAAGTGTTCAGAGATCTTTCACTGATCATGTTAATATGGTAAAGGAACTAAATTGCTGGGAACGGTTGGAATCTCAGAGGCTATATATTCCGTGGAGCTCAGCTGTGAGAAGTATATCATCTTTACCTGGAAAATCCTAGAAGATAAGGTTCCCAGCCTACATCTGGAGATATTCCACCGGCACGACAGATGTGGAAGATTTTGTAGAATATTTCCTCTGGAATCCAGAGGTGCCATATGCATAACATGAGAACACTGTGATGTACTGAAAACTGATGATTGCAACGTCAGCGTGTTAGACACGAAAACAGAATCCTAAACATCCTTACAGAAAGGATTACTGGTTAAATTGATCAACTGAGAAGAAAGTCTAGACTGAATCAGCTGAAGACTGGAGGCGTTTGTAGGAAACATAGGACGTGCAGCACGGCTGGCAGGGGCCCACTGTGCTGTTTGCCTCGCTAGTGACTTAAATATTCGCGATACCGTCGCAAGTTTCCTTGAAATTCTCTAAAATGACCTCTGAATTTTACACCAAAATGTACCGCACTAGCCATGCTGCAGAACATTGACCAGGTTAAGATTTGCAACACAAAACAGCTTGATAAAGCGAACCCTTACCATGACAATGAATCATATACCAAATTGCAGGAATTGTAGAGGATAGCCCCAGACACCAGGTTAAAGTACATGTATGAGTAGGCACCAGGGATGGCGGCCGGTAACTGTTGTTGATATATTCACCAGGTCTGTACCAGGCTTGGGTCATACTGACGGTTGCCATTACAGTGAGGGCAACACTAGACGGGGTGGTGAGGAACGGGTTGGCACGGAAGCTTTTATGTGTATGTTGAGGTAATGACGCTGGAGCTGTCGTTATGCCACTGTTGTCCATCTGGGTCTGCCTGGCTGCCTCACATCCCGGTAACCGTGTTCATGTTGACAGATATTTCCATAAAAGTTGTTATTCTTGGTGCAGTTAACATTCTCAGTTATATTTAGGTTTATTGTATTGTATTTTGAATATCTTTCATCATTCACACTCTTAATGACTTAATAAAAAAAGAATGTTTCATTGGCTGTATTTACCTGAAACTTCGTTAAATGAATTGTTCATTTTATAGGTAATTATTAGAATGTAAGCACAAGCAACGATTGTTAAGTGTGAAAAAAAAAAATCTGCGGCGACGTTTCGCTCACGCGAGCTAAGGTGGGATCGATCAGTGGGGCCCATCTCAAGCACTCAGGAGACAGACCTGTTGAACGGACTGTGGGAGATGCCTGTGAAAAACAAGAGAATGACCAGCCTGGACGTGACTTCTCTCCTCACCAACGTCCCCTCAGACAAGGCAGTTAAGCTACTTAAGAAGACTGTCAGTGAAAACAGGGCTTCGTCTGCGCTTAAGTAATTTTCTTAAGAGTAAAAATGTTCGTGCTGTTGATAATTATTTTGAGTTCAATGATAGATTCTATAAACATAACAGCTTAACATGACGATGCCTGCTCCTCTCCCTCTGCAGTATTTGCCAATCTTTTCATGCAGTGCCCCAAAGCACGCCCTTTTACTAAAATTGTCCCAAACACAGTAACTTGCCTTCGCTACGTCGAGGATATTCTTGTAATTACGCCGAAGCGGCTCAATCTTCTGATCGAAAAGAGGAACAAAATAACGTAGAGCCATCCATTCAGTTGACCCTGGGGCAGAAGCAGGACTATTCACTCCAGTTTCTGGACCCCCTGCCCATGAAAAAAGACGAAGCGTGCAGACGAAGACGACCTAATGCACTGTAGTGATCACAGCGACAAAAAGGTTTAATTTGGCGTTCTGATTTTTTTCCCAAAGAACATTCAGAATATGCAGTTAGGAACATGAATGATTTGTGTGTCAGTTCATCACAAACATATTTATGAAACGTGTAGTTCCCTCAGCACGCCATCAACAATTATAGAGAGACAAATCTGTGTACGTACAGGTAGTACCATACAGGAAGTCTCTCAAACAAGGACAGCAGTCAAGCATATCACCTGAGAAGCTGGATGTAGTGGAAAAGATAACAGTGCCTGTATGTCTAATACCCCGGCTGCAGCGTAGTGTCCGTAAGAGAGACCTGTCGAGACTTACATACGACAGACGTGAACCCAAATATGCTAGCAGACAAACAACAGAAACAGTTTGTGTATAATTCACCGTGACCAGTACGACCATTGATGGACGGGAGAAATGCTCGGCCCGTTGATAAAGAACCAGAGGGATTCAGAGAGGCTAGAAAGTAAGTATACAACATATAGATACCAGAGAGCAAATCATTGGTATGTTTAGCTCAGTAGCTCGTGTTATGAATTTGTCGCCGTGTGTTTTTCATTGTTGAAGGCTCCAGTCACGGACAAAAGTCCACATCAAGGCCGGGCCTCAGTTGAAATACAGAATGATGAAAGATAAAAAGACAAGCGAAATATTTACGAATAACTTTCAAACACGTCCTCAATCCGCACGTCACCTACCCCTGCCACAACCTCTTCTACCACTGAACTAACATGTCCCTACCCTGCACTTGGCGTCCACCTCTCTCTCTCTCTCTCTCTCTCTCTCTCTGCTTCGAGGTATGTGCACTGTTGTTCTAGTGTGATCTCTCGTGGGCCACATACGTGTTGGTAGGGTATGTGGCCTTATGATTATTCCTAACACATGAAGGTGTGGCAGATATTTTCATTGGTGGTTGTAGCTTGACACTGACCCTCGCAGTTGGTAGAACTAGATCCCAGCTAACCAAGTGACCTTGATCTGTCATTTATTTGACAAAGCTTGTGAGAGCAATACGTTGGCGTTTGTAACATTCTTATGTAGAATTGTGTATTATGATACACCTGCAGGTTTCCCTTGTTACTGGTATTGTAGTTAACGCTGAACCGTGTGTTAGATGGCAACACTGGACAACTGTGCGTGGATTACCGCTGATTGTGGGGACGATAACAGCATTTATCCGGATGATGAATAATGTCAAATTAGTCATTTAAAACTTCTTCTTAAACCGTTTTACACTACGGAGTATGTATAGTACAACATCTTGTGATTTTCAAATTGTTTTAGAGGGGCAACGAGGGGCACTTGGGTCTCACAGTTAACATAAATATTGTGGTGTTGCTGCCGCTGTTGTCTGGTTTGGTAGAGTTATGATTGAACAGCGTGTGTCAACAAGCTGGTCATGCAGTTCTGTGTTATAATAAGTTTAAAAAACTAATTAATGTAGTCCTTTCTTACAAAAGGTTCCAGGTATTCCTTTCTGTTTTGTGTTTTAATTTTGCTCCGATATCGTGAATGTTGTTTGAAACCATCCGGGTCTGTATGTGTGATGATCATTGTTCCTAAAGAGTGAAGTTTCCGATTTTACCAATTCCTTCACAATAATATGTACACAAGAACAAAATATCATTTATCTTAATGCTTGAATTTTCGATAGCTAGACAAATATTGAAGACTGGGTTGACGACACTTAGTATTACTCGTGTTGTTCTTTATTTCAGGTGAGGAACTCAGACTGGCGATGCAGATCACTAGTGAGCCGATGTGTGCAGGGTGCTGTGTGAGTAGAAGTGTGTTTACCTTTTATGTGTTAGTCGCTGCAAACGATGGTGAAACAAACGTCCATCATTGAGCTGCCTGCTGTCTAGTGAAGAAGGGAAGGCACTAGAGTTGATAGATGTGGCCAAAGCAGCAGCGAGGCCAACAGGAACGCCAGTAGAGTACAGCCAGATATTACTTGACCCATTGCAGGTTGGTAAGGGGAGGTGCAGGATACTGTAGACAGCGGTAACGGGGGTGGATAAGTATCATGGTGCAGTTAACATGTAAATGAAGGAGAAAAAGTTGGTTGGCGAGAACACACGGGAGTACGAGAGGAGATTGTGGGGTACAACATAATCATATATACATCTTGTTGATCTGGAGTCGGTGGATAATAGAAATGTTAGTCAACTCCAGTATAGAGGAGGACAGTTGAGCAGTCTAATGTGTATCACTGTAGCTCGCATGACGTGGCCTATATTGAATGGATTCTGACTCATTATTATAATTATTATTATTATTATTATTATTATTATTTCATTATCATTATTATTATTATTTTATTATTCTGTTGTACTTGGTCGCTGTCTCCCGCGTTAGCGAGGTGGCGCAGGGAAACAGACGAAAGAATGGCCCAACCCACCCACATACACATGTATATACATACACGTCCACACACGCACATATACA
>JAUUDZ010049736.1:0-10518 GCA_032361705.1 Panulirus versicolor | reverse complement strand
TGTATACAATTTCACATCACATCACTCTATCAATTAATAATCTTGCATACACTTTTTCTGGTATACTTAACAGACTTATTCCCCTATAATTGCTACACACATCCTTAGCACCTTTTCCTTTGAATAAAGGTTCAATAGTAGCTTTCACTGAATCCTCAAGCACTACCTTCTGTTTCCATGCTATATTACATATCAGATGCATCCACTGCATCACACTTTCTTTATGCTTCAGCATTCCATACGTAATCCCATCCACACCAAGTGCCTTTCCTATATTCTGCCACATTATTGCAGCTTCTTACCTTCCTTTTTGCTATCCTCTTCCCTCCATACCCATGCACTTAACAATTGCTGCCTCCCCTTCTGCATTCATCAGTTCTTCAAAATACTCTTTCCATCTTCCTGTAACTCCCTCCTTTTGATTTAACAACTGCTGCCTCCCCTTCTGCATTCATCAGTTCTTCAAAATACTCTTGCCATCTTCCTGTAACTCCCTCCTTTTGATTTGGCAACTCCCTTTCCTTACTTTTCACATTAACATTTCCACTCCTACAGCCATCTCTCTCCTTTTTTACCACCTTTCAGTACAGTTTCCTCTTGTCCCAAAACTTTTCACTTAACTCTCTTCCAAAATTTTCATTTACTCTTTCTTTACTTTCTTCTAACAGCTTCTTAACATTCAGCTTACATGTTTTATATTCTTCCCTTCTCCTTTGCTGAACTTCTCCAGGTACATTCCTAACAAGCAATCTACTATATGCCTTTTTCTTCTCTTCCACAGCATTTCTACTCTTAAATCCAACATGCATTGCCCTTTTTATTCTTATATCTCATGACCTTGTACCCATCTACTAATTCTACAACCTTTGATAGTATTTTTCTATACATTTTAAACACCTCATCCACACATGACTGCATCCCTACAGTCACTGCATTTCCATCTGTGTCAGTTACCTTCCTATCATACTCTGCCTTGCATTTTAAATTATTCATCTTCTCACTTGTTTAACACTTTTACCTCTCCATTCTTCCTTATATCATACCTCCTTATCCCCTCAAGAACTACAAAATGGTCAGAGTCTCTAAAGAATCCTCTCACAACTCTAGCATCTACCACAGCCTTTCTCAATCTTTCATCCACTGCCACAAAGTCAATGAAAACCTTTTGTTCTTCTCTTCCATCATTCCTCTGTGGATCATCTTGTTCTGTAAAAAGGTGTTTGCAAGGAATAAACCCCTCTCAGCACAAATATCGACAAGATGACATCCATTCTCATTTACTCAAGGCACTCTCCATTTATCATCTATCTCACCAATTTCATCACATCCCTCTTTAGCATTCATATCACCCAATACTATAACATTTCTCTCATTCTCATAATCGTTTAAACAGTCATTCAAATTTCTCCAGAATAGCTTCATTTCATCCTTACCTTGTACGGTCTTCACATTCACAGGTGCATATCCACATACCCAAGCATACTTCACAATCCTATCTCCCTTTCACCCACACTATTCTTGATCTATTCCATCTATGAACAAAAGTACATAAATGTGACAATTTAAAACTAAACACAATGTTGGAAATTTATAATTATGGTAAGCACTGACATGCAGCTTACAGCTACCTGTACTTGTCTTGTTCACCATGGGGGTATCAGGACAGCTCATCACCTTGTGTATCAAGATGTTAACGGTTGCCCTCATATATCACATGACAGTAATTCTTTCTATCCACAAAATCCTTTTGCTTTCCAGAATATTCAGGCCTCAATACCCCTACAATCTCCTCTGCTCCATCCTTTCATCTCCTCCTTGGTCTCCCACTTGTTACCTCTGTTATGAAACGTATATCCTCTTAGTCACTCCTATATCATCCTCTATATATATATATATATATTTGCACCAGTTTAGCACACCAAGGTTAATGCTCTCAATTGAAATACTCTCACTTGCATACTTCTCTCTAACAGTATCATGTCTCGTACATGTTTAACTTATCTTATGCTATAAGGTATCCTCAACCATTTGATTTCCAGCACACCTAACGTCACATCTATACAATTCTCTCAGGACTAATATACTTTCGTACACTTTAGAGTACAACCTAACTGTCTATCTATATCTCTGATGCCTGTTCCCTCTAAGGACTTGCCTAAGGGGGTGCCCATGGCAAAAGAGTCTCCTTAAATGGTGAACTCCTGTGCTTCTTCTTAGCCTTTTGTGCTTCACTCTTATCAGGCCACTGGCAGAGGGCAACTCTAGTGCAGTGTTTTCAGGGGTTCTTACCTAATGTTTCTACCTAATGTTCCAACCTACTACTAATTTACTACAACCATTTTTGCCATTATGGATTTGGCGCTTTACTTTTGCAAACTCCTAATACAAAACATGAACTTAACTCTGTTTTCTACCCTGTGACTCATATCATCCACAATGGTTCCAGTAACATTTAAACTCTGTTCCAAGTAGTGAAAGCCCTCCAGGTCTTCCCCATTCAAGTCCATACTCAAATCACCCTCTCTCACCCCCTATTGCACTTCCTTGTCTTACATTTGTATAAATGAAGCTTCAATTTTCTCGCTTTACACATTTTCCAAAATTCTTTCACAAGCCTCTGAGGCTCCTCTTAGTAGTCTGCTACTAAAACCAAGTCATCCACAGATAGCAACCTCCTATAGCCCCCTAACCTCTTGTTCAAAGAGCCTTGAATTTAATTCACTCCACTTTCACGTATCCTATATATCTCTAATACCATCCACAAGGCAACCTTATCATATGCTTTCTCCAGATCCATAAATGCTACATACATGTCACTCCCTCACACAAATTCATCTGGGCCACACATTCTCTACTTCTTCAAAAACCAAGATGCTCCTCCCCAATCTGCTATCCTCTCAATCAACACTCTCATACATCCCACCAAACATACTCTAAAGACTTTTACTCTACATTTTGAGCATTCATTTTTGTGTCCCTTTTCATACAAAGGCACTATATATGCTCTCCACCACTCCTGTGACATGTCACCATAGGCCATAATTATATCAAAAGGCTAAATTAACCAATCAACAGTCCATTGCTCCTCTTGAAAAAGTCAACTGTAAACTTGTTTTTTTCTGATGTTTTACCACATTTTATCTTGTACAAGGCTTTCTCTGCCTCTTCATTCTTTGCTTCACGGTATCATTCAACAAGACCCTCACTTAACATTCCACTTCATCCCGAAAAACACACCCACTGCTCTATCACCTAACAAATTCAGGTTCTTCAAAATACTCACTCCATCTCCTTTTCACTTCTTTTCCTGTTAGTACTTTTATTTGTCCTGTTGCTCACTATTCACCTCCTGTCAAAATATTAGCATACTTTCTCAAGTCCACTGATATTCTCCCTTCATTTGCCCTCCCTTTCAGCTCTCGCACCTTTCCCTTGACCTTCCACTGTTTTCTCTTGTATTCTGCCCAACCAATCACATTACTTCCATGAAGATACTGAATTCCCTTGTGTCTCAACTGCAATTCAACTTCCTTATTCTCCTGGTCATTGGTGATTACCTTATTTCCACATGATCTGGTGTTGCTAGTGGAGAGTGAAGAGAATTTACAGAAGGCTGTTAACGAGCTTTATATAATGTTTAAAAGAAGAAAGTTAGAGGTATTTGGTGCCAAGAGTAATGCAGTTATTTTTGTAGGGAAACAGAATGAAGTAAAATGCCACTCAGAATAAATGAAATGGATGGTGAGTGATGGAATAAGTGAAAGAATTTATGTACTTGAATACAGTTCTGAGCAAAAATTACTCAAAATAAAAAGAAATGAAGGAAATAGCTATCCAAAAGTGGCAAGTGGATTGGATCTTCGTGGAAAAATTCAAGATGTAATTTCACACTATGGATTAAAAGAAATACCCTGAAATTGTTTGGTCATGTGAAGAGAACAGTAATTGGCTGATAAGGATTTTTTTCACACTGGAGGCTCCAGTTACCAACAAAAGTCCACATCAAAGCCAGGCTTTAATTGAAATAAAGAATGAAGAAAGGGAAAAAGAAGAGACAAGGGAAAGCACTCATGAATTTTGGAGGATGTGAAAAACCTATCTTTTAAAATATGCCAAGTCATAGTTATTGGGAAACATATAAGAGGGTGGAGAGTTCCAAAGCTTCAAGGAGTAGGAAAAGAGGCAGTTATCAAATTGGCCCATCCGTGAGTTGCCAACAGCCACACAGTAATCATGTGATTCAGCAGCTTTCTGAGTATGTATAATCTACCTAGTAAGAGCTTTCTGAGTGTGCGTAATGTACCTAGTGACAGCTTTCTGAGTATGTGTAATCTACCTAGTGATGGGAACACACAAGTGGCCAGCTCTTGGGAGCAAAAGCCAAAGTAATACCAATAGAAAGGGAAAGTGAACCAACGTTGTGGCATAGGGCAAGTGGGTCAATGGGTCAAGTTTTGAAGTTAGCCTGTGATAGTTTATTGGTAGGATTGCTTTCAACTTAACTCTAAGTAAGGATGCAGAGGTAGAACCATCCCAGATGTGAAAGGAGTACTTTATACAAAGACAGAAGCCCTTTGTATAAATGAAGCAAGAGTTCAGAAGAAAAGAAATTTCGACACCTACACAAGACTCCCAGTTTGTTAGCGGCAGACTAAGCTATTTCCATTATTAAAGGTTTCCAAGAAAGAGTGGATGTTACAGTAATACCAAGTATATTCACGGAGTCAAGAGGTGTAATTACAGAACTGTCAAAGGAAAGAGGAAAGTTGTGAGGAAATTTTGACAGAGAGATGGGTAGAAACTGGATTTTGGAGGCATTAAACTTAAACAGATTTCTTCTACCCCAATGAGATATCTTGTCCAAGTCTGAGTTTATTGAGGAAGCTGGGTCAAGATGAGCAGCAGATTGAGTGAGATAAGGAGCAAAATTGAAGGATGTGGAAGAATGCAGTGTTGTATCATAAGCATATGAGTGCATCTGGTTATTTGCGGGTGAGGGGGAAATTGTTGATAAAAAGGAGAAAAAGTATAGGAACGACAGAACCATGAGGGACACCAGTGTTGAGGGAGAAAAGGGGAAGAGTGATCCATCAACAACCACAGAGATAGATCAGCTAGAAAGGAAGCTAGATATAATGGAGAAAAACCAAAAGAAAGGACCTCAGAGATGAGACCCCAATACCTGACCCTATCAAAAGCTTTGGATATGTCAAGGCTAACTACGCAGGATTCCCAAAAATCTTTCAGGGATGATGAAAAGACATTAGTAAGATATGAAAGAATATCATCAGAGAATCTTGCCTTATGGGAGCCATACTGGTGATCAAAGAGAAGACTTTGAGATTCAACATGTCTAAGGATATGAGAGTTCAAGAGGGATCAAAGACTCTAAACATGGTGGACATCAGAGCAACTGGACGACAGTTTGAGGAGTTAGAATGGTCACCCTTCTTTGGGATGAAATGTACCGATGCAAGCTCCCAAGAGAAGGAAAAGTTCTGGTTTTTAAAAAGAAATGGAACAGACAAGCAGATACAGGTACAAGTTTTGAGACACACTCTTTCAATACATGGGGATGGCTACCATCAGGACCAAAAGCCTTGCTTATGTCCAGCTAAAGAAGTGTTCTTCAGATAATCTGAAAAGAGTTTATGGGGGAAACACATAGGATTATTAAGATGAACATCACAGGGTGAAGGAATGTTGGAGGAATCCAAGGTAGTGTTAGAGGAAAAACAGGAACCAAAGAAAGTTGCTTAGTCTATGGGAGAAACAGCTTTTGTACCATCAAAATGGAAAAGTGAAGGAAAGGTAGAGCGATAGAAATTGTTGGTGATGCCCTTAGCTAAAGACTAGGAGGACCTATCAGCGAATGAAAAGGAGAGATTATAACACTTCCTTTGAATATAAGAATGTGTTGCCTCACAGACTTGCAATGATTGCGGGCAGTGATAAATGCTGAATGGGAGTTGGAGGAAAGTCAGTGTTTTCAAACTTCAATGACGCATACTAAAAAAATTGACAGAGAAGGTATGCTACATAATAAATAAATGATGATGAAATTAAGTTCAGAGGGTAGTTCAGAGCTTAGTAATAGTCAGATATATGTAAAAGTTCAAACTAGTAACTGTTCCAGTATGTTTATTCATCATGGTTTTTTAAGATACTGCAAACACACATCACTGGTATTCATTAAGTACAAATACAACAACGTTCATATATATACTAACAATAACTGAATTACATAATGAACAGCAAAAATCACATGAAAATGATGTTTTGTAACAACCTTTTTTGACAACAGAAAGTTACTTTCTTCTGAGAAATCTGAAAAGAACATTGAATGATATTTACTGGGTTCTTAGTACATCCTACAGTACCATGTTAGATAGAGCAGTTACCATTATACTTCATGAAAGCTAAATTTCTAAGCACCTCAAAGCCTAAGGGAGTTTGTTAATTGTTTGCGAATAACATAGGTATTACAATTTTGCTTATACTCTTGACATTATCACCAAGCTGATTGAAACTAGGCTATATTTTACTCAAGGTTTTAATGTGCTATCAAACTCATTACATGAATCAAACTCTTCCATATACTCATCTTCTATATACTCTATTTCCTCTTCATATTCTGCAGAATGATCAGAAGGCATACTCAGGATAGATTTTTCTTTGTTTTTGCGATAAGAATCTTTCTTGTGCTGGAGCTTATACTGACCAACCCATCGATGGATCTCCTGGGGACTGTAACTAACACTGTGAGTGTCAGAAACCCTCTTAGATGATGAACTGTAAGCCTGTTTCTCTGAGTTCTTTCGGTGGTCTGCTCGTGTTTGCTTCAACCTTTGTAGTATCTAAAAACACCAATGTAAAGATTAAAAGGAGCTCATACAAAAATTATAATAAATTTATTGCCAAAGTGAATGAAAATTCAATTACAGTTATTTTCTGATGTAAACTATCTACTTCCAAAATAACAGCAAAATAGGGTCATTCATAGATGTCTAATTCCTAATGTCTTTTTTCCTCTTCCATACTGGTTTGTTGTTTCCCATCTCAGTGCAGTAGCACCAAGAACAGATGAAGAAAATGCCTCTCGCTAACATCCACCCTCTAGCTGGCATATGTAATGCTGCGAAACCACAGCCCCCATCCCCAACTGGGCCCCACACACCTTTCTGTTTTTTACCCTGATACTTTATATGCATTACTTCAGTCCAGTGAAACCACATTATCCCCCTCAATACCGAATCACTCCAATGCCTTTTATACAATAAACATCTTTCATCCTCCTGCATGTTCAGGTCATAAGCACTCAAAATATTACTCATTCAATCCCTCCATCCAACTCCAATTCAGTCTCCTTCTCCAACCCTCCACTTCTGAGGCACATATCCTGTCTGTCAACCTCTCTTCACTCATTCTCTATACATACACACCATTTCAACACAGCATCTTCAATTCTCTCAAGTATACTCTTCTTATTACCACTCCTCTCTCTTACCCTATCATTACTTAATCAACCTTCCTCACACCGTATAATGTCCTCAAACATTTAATTTCCAACACTTGCATCCTCTTCCATATATTCTCATTGAAACCCACGCCTCATCCAAATAACACCATCAGGACTCATACCTTCAAACATACCCACTTTTGCCCTCCCAGATAGTAACTTCATTTTCCATGCATTCCTCAATGCTCCCAGAACCTCTGCCCCCTCACTCACCCTATGACTTACCTCTGCTTCAATGGTTCTATTCACTGCCATGTCCACTCCCATATATCTAAAACACTTCTTTTCCTCCAAGTTTTCTCCATTCAGACTCGCACCCCGACTAACTTTTTTCTTTGCACTGCTAAATCCAATTACCTTGCTTTTATTCACATTTACTCTAAAGTTCTCCTTTCATATACTCTCCTAAACTCAGACACCAACTTCTACAGTTTCTCACTTGAATCTGCCAGCAGTGCTATGTCATCAGCAAACAATAACTAGCCTAACTCTTAGGCTCCCCCTCACCCTTAACAGACTGCATACCTGCCCCTCTCTCCAAGACCCTTGCATTTACCTCCCTTACCACCCCATACATAAACAGATTAAAGCCACAGTGACATCACAAACCCCTGCCACAGACACCTTTACCTGGAACCACTCATCCTCCTTTCTATCTACTCACAGACATACCTTACTCTCTCGATAAAAATTCTTCAGTGCTTCTAACAGCTTTCCTCTAACAACATATATTCCTAACACAAATGTTTTCTTTAGACCCATATATTAAATGCTACATACAAAGCCTTCTGTTTCTTTGAATATTTTTGAGACATTTTCATCAAAGCAAACACCTAATCCACTTATCCTCTACCACTCCTAAAAACATTGTCCCTCCCCAGTCTGATGCTCTGTACATAACCACCCTCTCAATCACCACTCTTTCACAATAATTTTTTTTCACATTTGAGCCTCCAGTCACAGACAATAGTCCACATCAAGGCCAGCCCTTACTCAAAATATACAGAAGTTAATGAAAAGGAAAAAGAAAAGACAAGGAAAACTATTTCTGAATTTTAGAGGAAGTGACAAACCTGTCTTTTAAAATGAGCAAGGTCACAGTAATTGGGAAAGACAAGAGAGAGTAAAGAGTTCCAATGTTTCGAGGTGTAAGGAAAAAAACAGTTATCATAACAGCCCATCGTAGTAATCATATGACGTAGCAGCTTGCTGAGTAGAGTGTGGTCTAGCTAGTGGTGGGGGCACACAAGCAGCCAGCTTTCAGGAGCAAAAACCAAAGTAATACCTATAGAAGAGGGAATGTGAGCCAACACTGCAGCAAAGCCTTGGTAAGCAGGCAAAATTTTGGACCATGGGAGAGTTTATATGTTTGACTGCTTTTGCCTCAACTCTGTCAAGAAAAGATATAGAGCTAATGCCATTACCAGATGTGAGAGCAGTACTCCATACAAGGACAGATAAATCCTTTGTGTTAACAGAGCAACAGTATGAAGGAAAACAAATTTTAACATTTAAATTATTTTTTTTAAAATAGGACTTCCAGTTTCTTCGAAGAAGACTCAGCTATTTCTGTAATGTGAGGCTTCCAAGGTAAAGTGGATATTATGGTAATACCAATTACATTCATTATGTCAAGAGTGTGAATTACAGAACTGTCAAAGGTTAGAGGAAAGCTGTAAGGAATTTTTGACAGAGAGATGAGTAGAAACTGGGCCTTTGGGGCATAAAACCTAACCAGATTTCGGCTTTCTCAGTGAGATATCCTGTCCAAGTCTGAGTCTATTAGGTAATTATGTCGAGATGAGATGCAGATTGAGAGAGATAAGAAGCAGAGATGAAGGATGTGAAGAAATGCAGTAATGAGTAGTCAGCATAAGAGTGCATTTGGTTATTGTGGAAGAAATTATTGATAAAAAGGAAGAAAGTGTAGGAGACAGGATAGTACCTTGAGGGACACTGCTGTTGATGCAGAAAGGGGAAAGGCTGATCAATCAACAATGATGGAGATAGATTGGCCAGAGAGGAGGCTAAATATGAAGGAGCAAAGTGAGGGAGGGAAACCAAAAGAGGGGAGCACAAAAGACGTCTGTGGCATGAGAAAGGTACGAGGTGGGTAGATCAGAAAGGGTAGTGAGTGGTGGGATGAAGAAGTGAGATTGTTGGTGAAGGAGAAAAGAGAGGCGTCAGGATGATTTATGTAGGGAAATAGTGCAAAAGACTGGGAGATGTATGAAAGAAAGAGGCATAAGGTCAGGAGAAAGGTGCAAGGGGTGGGTGGGTGGATGGGGGGTGGGGCAAATGAGAGCCAGAGTATTGTTGGATTTTGGGGAGGATAAAACGATGTTTTGGAAGGAGGTAAGTAAAGTGCATGGGACGGGAGAACAAATGGGAACATCGGTGAAGGGGGCAAGTGGGGAGCTGATAACAGGTGGTGGTGGAGTGGGAGGGAAAGGGAGTGTGTTTTGAGGGTTTGCTGAATGTGTTTGATGATAGAGTGGCAGATGTAAGATGTTTTGGTTGAGGTGGTGTGTGAAGTAAGAGGGCCAGGGATAATGATTTGGTAAACAGAGAAGAGGTAGTGGGGGCTTTGAGGAAGATGAAAACCAGCAAGGTGGAAGGTTTGGATGGTATTGTAGTGGAATTTACTAAAAAAGGGGGTGACTGTGTTGTTGACTGGTTGGTGAAGATATTCAGTGTATGTATGGTTCACAGTGAAGTGCCTGAGGATTGGCAGAATGCATGCATAGTGCCATTGTACAAAACCAAAGGGGATAAAGGTGAGTGTTCAAATTACAGAGGCATAAGTTTGTTGAGTATTCCTGGGACATTGTGTGGGAGGGTATTGATTGAGAGGGTCAAGGCATGCAGAGAGCATCAGATTGGGGAAGATCAATGTGGTTTCAGAAGTGGTAGAGGATGTTAGGATCAGGTGTTTGCTTTGAAGAATGTATGTGAGAAATACTTAGAAAAACAGATAGATTCGTATGTAGCATTTATGG
>JAUUDZ010049725.1:0-10518 GCA_032361705.1 Panulirus versicolor | reverse complement strand
TTTTTTTTTAATTTTCCAAAAGAAGGAACAGAGAAGGGGGCCAGGTGAGGATATTCCCTCAGAGGCCCAGTCCTCTGCTCTTAACGCTACCTTGCTAACGCGGGAAATGGCGAATAGTTTGAAAGAAAGAAAGAAAGAATTATTAGGAGCAATAGATGGAAGTAGTATAAATAAATAGAATAAGATAGAAGTAGTAGGTAAAAACATTTAGGTAGGAGCATTAGGTAGAAGTTGGAACGTTAGGCAGAGCTCCTGTGGCTTTAAGGCTGTGTTACAGTCATTAGAAAGGAAATGAGAGATCCTTTTGGAATAAGAGGTTCCTTGGTAAGACTTTATTTTTTTTCAATTTATAATAACACAGCCTCATCTAGGGTAAATTTCCTCTTGTGGTGTAGCCTCATGCTGGCAAAGTATGGTAACTTCTAGCTAGATGATAAATAGTAGGTTTGGGAGAATATAGTAGGTGTGTTGGAATGCATAAAGACCTTGTGTAGCTGCCATTTCAGTTTCGAAGAAAAGAACCTTGAAGGGAAGTCAAGACTATCCACTTTTTTTCTGAATATTTTGAATATGCCCATCCTATCCTTGGATCTTATTTATGTATGTCTCGGATCCCCATTCCCTTTGGGAACTCCCTCAAGGGGGTGACCCTGATAAAAGTCTCCATAACTTGTGAACTCCAGTGCTGCTTCGTTGTCTTTTAATGTCGCCCATAACAGGTCACTGGCAGAGGGCAATTCTAGTGCAGTGTTTCTAGAGGCTCCTGCCTAATGTTCCAACCGACTGCTTCTACCTAATGTGTCGATGTAAAATTCCTGCTTAATGTTCCAACCTACTACATCTTTTTGTTGCAGTTTCTATGTTGATTTCATTTGTAATATTAAAGTCAGTGTATAGAATTGTTGTAAGTCTTGTTGTCAGATGTTGGTGATAGAGGTCCAGATAACAAATTATTATATCTATTTCAGAATTAGTTAACTGTGTTGTGATGCAGGCAGATGTTTCTTTAATCAAAAGTAGATTTTGCTTCTGAAGTTAATTCTCCTTTACTCTTTACATTGTTTTACATTATTTCTTTTATTGTAGGAAAAACAACAACAGCTCATTTGGTGTGTAATGAGCTAGGCTTTGATTTTGTGGAGCTGAATGCATCAGATTCACGTTCAAAGCGATCCTTGGATACGGTTGTATCAGAATTACTCTCTAATAAGAGCCTTTCACATTATGTGACAAGTAAGTAGACATTTTGATTTACTGGTACTGTATTTAACTATTACATTTGCTTAAACAACCCTTATGTCGATACATGAATCTGGGAAAAGTAGTCCACCTTTGCAGCTTGGAAACCCACAAATTGATTTTAAGATGTCTGGATTACATGTATTTGTTTGTGTATGTATGTATACATTGAAATGTATCAGTATGTTTATGTGCGTGTGTGTGGGCGTGTATGTATATACATGTGTATGTGGGTGGGTTGGGGTATTCTTTCATCTATTTCCTTGTGCTACCTCGGTAACGTGGGAGACAGCGACAAAGTATGATGAAATATAAATATATAGGGGAGAGTTCAGAAATGAAAAAAGAGGTCATGATGTTGAAAGAGTAGTCCTTATGGTTGGAAGTTCATGTTAAAGAAGCATTTGGGGGTGTTGGCGCTGAATGTGAATGAGATGATTGATGAGAGTAAAATAGGGAGATTTTGGAGAGGTTTAAAAGTTGTAGTGTGGATGTACTAGGGATTGGGTAAACCCATATCCTTGAACAGGGTGAATGGAGTGAAGATGGAAATGAGGAAAGCAAGTTATGGAGGGAGGTGTAGTATGGATGGGAATGAGTGAAAATTATTGGGAAGAGGGAAAGAAGGATGTGCAGTTCTGCTATCACCAAGAGTATGGAAGGGTGTTACAGAGCATGGATTGAATGGATCAAGAATAATGGAAAGATTGGGAGTGTGAAATATACAAGGGTTTTTGTATATGCGCTTATGAATATGAAGATTGTACGAGGTAAGGATGAAATGAAGCTTTTCTGGAAATATTTGGATGATTATATAAATGGTGTTGAGAATGAGAAAAACATGGTCATATAGGGTGATATGAATGCAAAAGTGGGATGTGATGAAATTGGTGAGATCGTTGGTAAATGGGGAGTGCCCAGAGTAAATGAGAGAAGCTATCTTATGGATATTTGTGCTGAGAGGGGTTTATTCCTTGCAAACACCATTTTTCAGCAGACACTGATATACATGGATGAGGAATGATGGAAGAGAACAGCAAAAGGCTTTGATTAACTATGTGGCAGTGGATGAAAGATTAGAGAGAGGCTGTGCTGGATGCTAGAGTCGTGAGGGGATTCTTTGGAAAGACTGACCATTTCATGGTTCTTATGGGGATGAGGATCAGGGAGAAGAAGAGGTATAGTGTAAGGATGAATGGAAAAGTTAGAAGTGTTGGCAAGTGAGAAGATGAATCAGGAAAAGTACAGGGAGGAGTAAGAAAGGAAAGTAACTGATGGCTTAGATGGAAGTGCAGTGAATTTAGGTATGCAGTCATGTGTGAATGAGGTGTTTAAAATTTTTTGAGAAATACTCGTAAAGGTTGTAGAATCGTAGTTGGATACAAGGTAGTGAGATACAGGAATAAAAAGGGCAATGTATAGTGGGCAGATGAGATTAGAAATGCTGTAGAAAGATGGTAGATTGCTCAATAGGAATGTATCGGTGGAAGTTCAGCAAAGGAGGAGGGAAGAACACAAAATATGTAAGTGGAATGTTAAGAAGCAGATAGAGGAAAGCAAAGAAAGAGTAGATGAAGATTTTGGAATAAAGTTAAGTGAAAAGTTTTGGGATAATAAACTCTTCTAGAAGGAGGTGAAAAAGGAAACAGGTGGATGTAAGAATGAAAATGTTGGTGCGAGAAGTAAGGAAGGGGAATTGTTGAATGAAGAGGTGGAAGTGAAAGGAAAATGGAAAGATTATTTTGAAGAATGTGTATAAGCTACGGGAGAGATTAGACTAGCTTGAGAACAAAGGGTTGGGGACATATGTATATCACCATAGTTGTTGGGGCTAGATTTTTATATTGAGATAGTAGAATATATATTTAGGGTCGCACTCAAATTAACATAAAGGATTTGAAATTTTGTTTTTATGCCAGAGTAACAATAAATGCTGTGATAGTTCTTTCATTGACTCTGGTTCATATTCTGAAGTTGATTGCTGTATATGTTGATCCAACTTGAGTTTGTGCACTGAGATACATTGTTGATGATATGAGCTGTAAATTAATAGAAAAGATAGTGTATTTTATAATCGAATAAAAAAACGGTGTAATTATTGTAACATTTTTTTTGTTGTAAATGTCTTTCAGGTAAAGGGGAGGCAAACCCTAGTTCCAAACATGCCCTTGTCATGGATGAAGTGGATGGAATGTCAGGCAATGAAGATCGAGGTGGAGTCCAAGAATTAATTGCACTCATTAAAAAATCTAAAGTGCCTATTATTGCTATGTGTAATGACAGAAATCATCCAAAAATAAGATCATTAGCCAATTATTGCTTTGATCTTAGGTTTTCCAAGCCAAGGATTGAACAGATTAGGGTAAGGTGCCATTACAGTCAGAAGAAAGTGTTTAGCTTTGTTTAATTTTAAGACCATGGGATTACTGAGTCAGAGTCACATGACAGCTTTTTTTTTTTGCTCCACATCTTTTGTAGACCATTTTAACATGTACCTTACCTTACCATACCTTCCTGCTTCAGGAACTCCTTCTCTGGAGCTTCGACAGCACTAAGCCCCTTTATCAGGTTTTGAAATTCCTGAGCTCTGAGAAGAATTGTTTTATAGGTAAAGGTCAGAACAGTGTTTCTGTTATTAATGTGAAAGATATTCATAAAATTATTAGAAAACCACAGAGAAACAGGTAAATAGGCCCCCAACTTTCCCCTGGAGAAACATAAAGGATATAAGGACTTCTGCTAGGGAGTGTATTTCTGTGACTGCTTAAAACTACTCAGCCTGGTGTTGACATATCTCAGAAGTCACCCCTTTATTTCTGTTGTGATTTGATTCCCTTGATTCTGCCTATCATCATCATCATTTAGGTTATTGTCCTTATTGCCTCATATTCGTCTTATAAAAAGGCCTTAGGCATCTTGTGCTTCCCCATAGATCATCTAGAATTGGATTGTTCACACGAAAGGTTCAAGGGTTATGGAAGCCTGTCTGTGATGTTTTTGTAGCACCAATCACAAGTATATACTCACTTGTACCAGTATAAAAACTTAACATGAGAATACAGTCGTCTCCATGTATCACAAAGCACTACAGCTTCAGGACCTTTATTTCTGTTTAGTTTTTCATATGCCATTTTAGAATTCACAAATGAAGCCTTCCTTTTCTGCTTGTGTAAAACCCTCCACCCCTTCATTAATTTCTCCCCACAGCTACATCAAAACCCTCCACAACTGCATCAGAACCCCTTACAAATGCATTAAAACCCTTCACAACTGCATTAGATCCCACTATAACTGCATTTGTACGGAATTTTTTTTTCACTTCACCGCAAAACTTGCTAAGTTCATCATCTATAATATTTTTTCTAATCCTCGTGTCAGCGACAGTCCCCTCCAGAATAAGTAGCAAAGTCTAGACAAGCAAACAGAACCTTTTGATATAATTTTTCTTTGTATGATTTTTATTTTTTCATACTTGATCGCCATTTCCCATGTTAGTGAGGTAGCGCCAGGAAACAGACAAAGAAAGATACATCCACTCACAAATGTAAATACATATATGCACATACACGTACATACATACATTTACAAGTTACTTGAGATATAAGTTTGAATGGAGAAAAATTGGAGGAACTGAAGTGTTTTAAATAACTGGGAGTGGATGAGACAGTGAATGGAACCATGGACGTGGAAGTGAGTCATAGGGTGGGGGAGGGGGTGAAGATTCTGGGAGCGATGAAGAATGTGTGGAAAGAGAGAACATTATCTTGGAGAGCAAAATGGGTATGTTTGAAGGAATAGTGGTTCCAACAATGTTTTATGGGTGTGAGGCATGGGCTATAGATAGGGTTGTGTGGAGGAAGGTGAATGTGTTGGAAATGAAATGTTTGAGGACAATATGCATTGTGAGGTGGTTTGATCAAGTAAGTAATGAAAGGGTAAGAGAGATGTGTATTGAAAAAGAGTGTAGTTGAGATGGCAAAAGAGAATGTGTTGAAATGGCTTAAACGTATGGAGAGAATGAGTGAGGAAAGGTTGACAAAGAGGATATATGTGTCAGTGGTGGAGGGAACAAGGAAAAATGGGAGTCCAAATCGGAGGTGGAAGGATGGAGTGGAAAAGATTTTGAGCAAATGGAGCGTGAACATGCAGGAGGACGAGAGTCATGCATGTAATAGAGTGAATTGGAATGATGTGGTATACTGGGGACAACATTCTGTTACTGTACTGAACCAGGGCATGTGAAACGTCTGGGGTAAACCTTGGAAAGGTCTGTGGGCCCTGAATGTGGGTTGGGAGTTGTGGTTTTGGTGCATTACTCATGACAGCTAGAGACTGAGTGTGAGCGGATGTGGCCTTTTTTCGTCTTTTTCCTGGTGCTACCTCGCTGGTGCAGGGTGTGGCAATGCTGTTTCCATTGGAGTGGGGTGGCACTGGGAATGGATGAAGGCAGGAAACAGCACAAATGCACAAAGGAATAGAAAAAAGGTAACATATCCATTCTCCTCTTCCTCCACACCTAATCACTCCCACCCTGCTTTAGCAAGGTATAATATACATATATATTTTGCAGGGGCCAATGATGTCAATATGTTTCCGTGAAGGTATTAAAATCAAACCTGATGCGCTAGACCAGGTAATTATTGGAGCCAATCATGATGTACGTCAGATTCTCCATCACTTATCGGTTTGGTCCTCCAATCAGCAGACGCTAAATGTTGATGATATGAAAACTGAAGCAGAGAGAGCCAAAAAAGACTTGAAGAAGGTAAGAGTTAGTGATTGTCTAACTATTTATGTTTGATTTTTTAATGTCTTTGTTGTTGTCAATCATTTCTTATTTTTTTTCATTTAAGAAGTTATTTGGAGCAATTTGTCTTTGACCTTTCAGTACTCGTATAGCCATTGATTATCTTAAGTGGATGTGTGCTTTGTATGCCTTTTACGTGTTGGATTTAATCATGCTGGGAACTGTACAGTATGTTAAAATGGATATTTTTGCTTTTGATAAACAGAAATGTAAATGATGACAGAAGCCAAGATTAATTTTTTTCACGTGATTATTTTGATGCTTGTATCCTTAACCATCCAGCATCATACTGTTAACAGGAGCATGCTGTGATGAATATTGCCAGCTTATAGCTTTTACAAGAGCTGTTTGCCTGCTTTGTGTGATGACAAGCTTTGCTGATTTCAGATCAAAATCAGATGACAAGTAAAATTCCAAGATTATTATTGAATGGCTAAAACCAAGCCTCAGAAGAATAATTTTTGGTTTTTTTCAAACTATTCACCATTTCCCGCGTTAGTGAGGTAGCGTTAAGAACAGAGGACTGGGCCTTTGAAGGAATATCCTCACCTGGCCCCCTTCTCTGTTCCTTTTGGAAAATTAAAAAAAAAACGAGATGGGAGGATTTCCAGCCCCCGCTCCCTCCCCTTTTAGTCGCCTTCTACAACACGCAGGGAATACGTGGGAAGTATTCTTTCTCCCCTATCCCCAGGGATAGATATAGTAATTATTTGCTGTTATCACATAGAAATAATAAATACAGTAATTCTTTGTTTTCACGTCTTACAGGTTGAGAAATTATACGCCTTTCCTGAAATTCAGACCTGGTCCAATAGTACTTCCTCTTTCCAATGCAAAACCAATAAGTTGTTTTCACATATTCAAAATATTTGGTAAAATAGGACTTTCACAAAGGCTGTGTCATCCAAATTGGACCTGGTGTACCTGACAGAAGCCTGCCTTGAAATCTGACATACAAGAAGTGTGAACGTTAACAGTGCCATATGTGTTCTGATTTGGAATGACAACTTGATTCAAATAGCCTCAAGAAACCTGTTGCTACACAGTTGGAGGCCATGTTCACTGTCATTGGTCATACATATTCACTCTTTTTCACGTGAAGGAGATATCAACCGGAGCAGATATCTTAGCCGTTGAGGATAAAAGTTTTAATATCCTTATTTTACCTCTTCCTGCAGGGTCCATGGGATGTTTGTAAGGCAGTTTTCTCTGAGTCCGAACTCAAGAAGATGAGCATCCATGATAAATCCGGTTTGTTCTTCCATGATTACTCCATTGCACCACTCTTTGTTCAAGAGAATTATCCAAAAGTTGTTCCTCATATTGCCAAGTAGGTTTGATTTTCATATATTGTTTATGTTACTGCATACTTATTTGTTGTAATATATAGTATATTATATGAGTGATTCATCTGTTACTGGTTAGGAAACAAACAGTCATTTGTATGTCTGTTAGAAACATATATACAGTACATAGACCATCACAAGGTAACGAAAAAACAAATGTTAGGTCATGTTATATAGTAGTTATTTGCAGTGTTGATTTGAATGGAGAAAACCTGGTGGAAGTTGTGTTTCCGATACCTGGGAGTGGAAATGGGAGCAGATGCAAATATGGAGGCTAGAGTGAGCCTTAGATGGATGAGGGAGTTAAGGTCCTGGACGTACTGAGGAGTGTGTGTGGAAAGAGAGGGCAAAGATAGGTATGTTTGATGGTATATTAATCCCGATGGTGTTGCATGGATGTGAGGTATGGACTGTACATGAAAAAGTGTGGAAGAGATTGTATGCGTTGGAAATGAAATGTGTGAGGACATGTGATTTGAGGAGGGTAATTGAGGAAGAAACTATATAGTGAGGGTGTGGTAGTAAGAAGGAAATGGTTGAAAAAGCTGAATTGAGTGCTGAAATGGTTTGGACATAATAGAAAGAATTCAACATGACAATGTGGTTGTCAAGTGAATCAAGTATTTTCCTCTTGTATGTATTAGGAAACAAGGATATATGAAAGGAACAGTGATTGTCTTGGCCATTGTACATGAAATAAAAGTAGGGAAGCAGGAAGAAGTTGGCAATAACAACGAAAGATAGGGTAAAGAAAGTGGTAGTATATCCTTTGGAGGTTAATTTGGTAGTTTACTGTTTACCAGGTTAGCTTTATTGTAGGTTTGGCAGAATAGTAGATGAGTACAGTATACGAGTTCAGCTAAGGTTTATCTGTTAAGACCTCATTTTTTAGAATTTGTTATTGCTGTATTCATACTATGTATTGCATTATTGTTTTTCCACTAGAATGACAGATTAATCAGATTCAGTTTGATATATCTGTTAATATATCTGTTATTTGTCTCATAACCCCATTCCCATTTACATGAGGTGGATCAGATGCACGTAGCCATCCTTCGTATTTTGAATATTATTTTTGCAGAACATGGTCCATTAACTACTTATTTCCATGGTTACCCAAGCCATGACAAGGACCTCTTGTCCGTAAATTGGCAGAATAATATTTTTTTCATCTGTTCCCTACATTATTTCATTTATTTATTCTCTCTGTCCCAAAAGGTATTGGGTAAGGTTTCCATTGAAATTAGCCGGATTTGGAAGGAAATTACGCTTCCATTTATTATCTTCAGATTTTGTTAATTGATAATCATATGAAGTAGATTTGCATTGAAACTCAGTATGTATGGAGATCAGTTTTTTCTTCCTTGTTTCATACTTGTTCGCCATAACTCACATGAGCAAGATAGTGTCAGTAACAGACGAGGAAAGGGCCTTTTTCACTCACATCCGTTCTCATGGTGCCACGTGTAAGGCATCGAAACTAGAGCTTCCTATCCACACCCAGGCCCCACAGACCATTCCAATGTTTCTCCTGTCTGCTTTATACTATTTGATTTTGAGGTTATACAAATAAGAAGAAGTCAGGTTTTGTGAGTTTGTGGTGTGATCGTTGTTGCTTGTGAATTGGTAAGATGAAGGTAGAGCATTAAAGGAACTGACAGATGTTAACTTAGAAAGGTATGGTTAAGGGAGGCAAGAGGCATTCATAAGATGGAACAAACTATAGTGATGTGTTATACTGGGGTGACATGCTATCAGTGGGCTAAGCCAAGGCACATGGAGCTGTCAAGATAAACCATAGAATAGTCTGTGGGGCTTGGCTATGGATTGTTGCACCAGGTTCAACACATTTTACATAATGACTAGATAGTGGATATGTGCAATTGAGGCTGTTGTGTGTTATATCCAGGCACTCTTTTGCCGAGATGGGAAGGGCATTGGGTTTAGAAAAAAATTATGTATTTTGAAAATGATCTTATAGCACCCCATGACTTCCATTTCATCTGACAGAGGTAATCGACGCATCACTCTAGAGCAACTAGCTAAAACAGCTTCCAGTCTTGCTGATGGAGACCTTATTGAGAAAACCATTAGATCTTCCAATGCATGGTCGCTCCTTCCTACACAGGTGAGATAGAAGAACTTTGTCAGATAATCAGAAAAGAATTTTCATTTTTAAGATAGTGTAACTGATATTATTCTATGATTATTTTACCAATTTCAGTGTGGAATTGGCATACTTAGTTGATACTGTATCACACTTGCACTGATAAATAATATATTTATTTATTTATTATATATTCATTTTATTATACTTAATTGCCATCTCCTGCATTAGCGAGGTAGCGCAAGGAAACAGACGAAACACACACATATACATATCTACACATTTCAGCATGTACATACATATACATACACAGATATATACATATATACACACATGTACACATTCATACTTGCTGTCTTCATCCTTTCCCGTTGCCACCCCACCACACATGGAATAGCTCCCCCCCCTCAAGGTAGCGCTAGGAAAAGACAAAAAAAGCCACATTCGTTCACACTCAGTCTCTAGCTGTCATGTGTAATGCACCAAAACCGCAGTTCCCTTTCCACATCCTGGCCCCACAAAACTTTCCATGGTTTACTCCAGATGCTTCACATGCCATGGTTCAATCCGTTGACAGCACATCATTCCAATTCACTCTATTCCTTGCCTTCTTTCACCCTCCTGTATGTTCAAGCCCCGATTGCTCAAAATCTTTTTCACTCCAATGTGGTCTCCCACTTCTTGTTCTTCCTTCTACCTTTGATACATATATCCTCTTTGTCAATCATTCCTCACTCATTCTCTCCATGTGACCAAACCATTTCAACACACCTTGCTCTGCTCTCTCAACCTCACTCTTCTTAGTACCACACATCTCTCTTACCCTTTCATTATTTACTCAATCAAACCACCTCATGCCCCATATTGTCCTATAACATCTCATTTCCAACACATCCACCCTCCTCTGCACAACTCTATCTGTAGCCCATGCCTCATAACCATATAACATTGTTGAAACCACTGTTCCTTTAAACATACCCATTTTTGCTCCGAGATAATGTTCTTGCCTTCCACACGTT
>JAUUDZ010049714.1:0-10518 GCA_032361705.1 Panulirus versicolor | reverse complement strand
CTACTGGTGGTTATACTGAGTCTGAGCGGCTACTACTGGTGGTTATACTGAGTGCTGAGCAGTTATTACTGGTGGTTACACTGAATGTTCAGTGGCTATTACTGGTGATTATAAAGAGTGTTCAGCGGTTACTTCTGTTGGTTATAGTGAATGCTGGGCGGTTATTACTGGTGGTTATACTGAGTGCTGAGCGGCTACTGCTGGTGGTTATACTGAGTGCTGAACAGTTACTTTTGCTGGTTATGCTGAGTTTTCATCGATTCCTTACTGGTGCTTGTACTGAGTGTTGAGCGGTTACCCTTGGTGGTTATACTGAGTGCTGAGCGGTTACTGTTGGTGGATATACTGAGAATTGAGCGGTTACTATTTGTTATACTGAGTGCTGAACTGTTACTTCAGGTGGTTATACTGAGTGCTTAGCGGTTACTACTGGTGATTATACTGAGTGCTGAGCGGTCACTGTTGGTGATTTTCTGAGTGCTGAGTGGTTACTACTGTTGGTTATGCTGAATGCTAAGCTGTCACTACGGGTGGTTATGCTGAGTGCTGAGTGACTACTACCTGGGGTTATACTGAGTGCTGAGTGGTTACTACTGGTGACTATACTGAATGCTGAGCGATTGCTACTTGTGGTTTGACTGATTGCTATGCGGTTACTAATGTTGATTATACTGATTACTGGGCGGATACTACTGGTGATTATACTGAGTGCTGAGCGGTTACTACTGGTGTTTGTAATGATTGCTGAGTGGTTTCTTCTTTGGATTGTATGAATGCTGAGCGGGTACTCTTTGTGGTTATAGTTTTTGCGTAGAGCTACTGCTATTGATTATACTGATTGCTGAGCAGTTACTGCTTGTGATTATACTGAGTGCTGAGTTGTTGCTAGTGGTGTTTATACTGAGTGTTGGCTGGTTACCAGTGAAGGTTATACTGAGTGCTAAGTAGTTGATACTGGCGTTACTGAGTGCTCACCGGTTGCTACTAGTGATTATACTGAGTGCTGAGCATTTTTTTCTGGTAATTATACTGAATGCTAAGTAGTTACTACTGGTGGTTATAGTGAGTGCTGAGCGGTTAATACTGGTGGTTATACTGAGTGCTGAGCGGCTACTACTGGTTGTTACACTGAGTGCTGCGAAGCTACTACTGGTGGTTTTGCTGAGTGCTTTGTGGTAACTACTGGTGGTTATACTCAGTACTGAGCAGCTACTACTGATGGTTATACTGAGTGTTCAGCGGTTACTACTGTTGATTATACTGAGTGCTGAGTGGATATTGCTGATGGTTATACTGAGTGCTGAGCGGCTACTACTGGTTGTTATACTGAGTGTTCAGTGGTTACTACTAGTGATTATACTGAATGCTGAGCGGTTACTCCTGGTGGTTATACTGAGTGCTGAGCTGTTACTATTGGCGGCTATACTGAGTGCTGAGCCGTTACTACTTGTTATACTGAGTGCTAAGTGGTTACTACTGTTGGTAATGCTGAGTGCTGGGCGGTTACTTCTGTTGGTTATACTGAGAGCTGAGCAGTTACTACTGGTGGTTATACTGAGTGCTGAGTGGTAAATGCTGGTGACCATACTGAATGTTGAGCTGTTACTACTGGTGGTTATACTGAGTGCTGAGTGGTTACTACCATTAGTTATTCTGAGTGTTGAGCGGTTACTACTGGTGGTTATACTGAGTGCTGTGCTGTTACTACTAGTGGTTATACTGAGTGTTGAGCGGTCAATACTGGTGATTATACTGGTTATACTGAGTGCTGAGCGGTTGCTTGTGGTGATTATACTGAGTGCTAAACTGTTAATTCTGGTGGTTATTCTGAGCGTTGAGCGGCTACTACTGGTGATTATCCTGGGTACTTAACGGTTACTACTGGTGGTTATCTTGAGTGTTTGGCGGTTACTACTTGTTATTATGCTGAGTGCTGAGTGGTTACTACTTATGTTTATACTGATTGCTAAGTGGTTACCACTGGTGTTTGTACTGAGTGCTGAGCGGTTGCTAGTTTTGAATATATTGAGTGCTGAGCGGTTACTACTGGTGGTTATAATGAGTGTTGAGCGGTTATTACCAGTTATTATACTAAGTGCTGAGCGGTTACTGCTGATTGCTGAGCGGTTACCACTGGTTATTGTGCTGAGTGCTGAGCGGTTATTACTGGTGTTTATACTGAGTGTTGAGCGGTTTCTAGTTTTGATTATATGAATGCTGTGAGGTTACTTCTTGTGGTATATACTGATTCCTGAACGGTTACTACTGGAGATTATACTGATTGCTGAGCGGTTACTACTGGTGACTAAACTGTGTGGTGAGCGGTTGCTGGTTGTGTTTCTACTGAATGTTTGCTGGTTACCAGTTATACTGAGTGTTGAGCGGTTGCTACTGGTTATTATACTGAGTGCTGAGCGGTTACTACTGGTGATTATACTGAGTACTGAGCTGTTACTACTGGTGATTATACTGATTGTTGAGCGGTTACTACTTGTTATACTGAGTGCTGAACGGTTACTACTGGTGTTTATAATGAGTTCTGAGCGGTTTCTACTTTTGATTATATGAGTGCTTAGAGGTCACCACTTGTAGTTATACTGATTCCTGAGCTGTTACTACTGGTGATTATACTGAGTGCTGAGGGGTTGCTAGTGGTGTTTATACTGAGCGTTGCCTGGTTACCAGTGATGGTTATACTAAATACTAAGCGGTTGATATTGGTGGTTACTGAGTGCTCAGCGGTTGCGACTCGTGGATATACTGAATGCTGAACGTTTGCTAGTGCTTGTTAGACTGAGTGCTGAGAAGTTGCTATTAGTGGTTATACTGAGTGCTGAGCGGTTGCTATTGGTGGTTATACTGAGCGCTATATGGTTGTTAGTGCCTGTTATACTGAGTGCTGAGCAAATGCTATTGGTGGTTATACTTAGTGCTGAACAGTTGCTGTTGGTGGTTACATACTGAGTGCTGAACAATTGCTATTGGTGGTTGTACTGAGCGTTGTGTAGTTGTTAGTGATGGTTGTTCTGAGAGCTAAGTGGTTGTTAATTGTCTGTCATTGTAGTGAGGGTTGTGAAGGTCAGACGTGAGTCGTCTGTACAATATGTGTATTGTACGAGGAGTGAGGTTTACTCTCGTTGGTGCTCCATTTCTTGAACTAGTGTCAGTGTTTCTGGATATTGCTCACAGCTTTGGACGACGCCCGGTTTTCTACTTGGTGTTGGTCGCCTACTTCGTGACCTCCCTCATCGTGGTGTGGGTTTCCAACTTTGTCATCCACCTCATAATTCGCTTCATCCAAGGCCTCAGTTATGAGAGTATTTACCTCTTACCTTACATCATCGGTAAGTTACTACCTTACGTCTTACATCGTCGGTGAGTTACTACCTTACATCTTACATCATCGGTAAGTTGCTACTATACGTCTTTCATTATCGGTAAGTTACTACCTTACATCTTACATCATCGGTAATTCACTGCCTTACGTCTAACATTATCGGTAAGTTACTACCATACGTCTAACATCATCGGTAAGTTACTACCTTACATCTTACATCACCGGTAAGTAGCTATCGTACATCTTACATCATCGGTAAGTTACTACCGTACATCTTACATCATCGGTAAGTTGCTACCATACGTCTGACATCATTGGTAGATTACTTACTACCTTACGTCTTATAAATCGGCAAGTTACTACCTTACGCCTTATATCATCGGTAAGTACTAACTTAAGTCCTACATCACCGGTAAGTTACTACTTTACTTCTTACACCATTAGTAAGTTACTACAGTACGTCTTGCATCATTGGTGAATTACTACCTTAAGTCTTATATCATCGTTGAGTCACTACCTTACGTCTTACATCATCGGTAAGTTACTACCTCACGTCTTACATTAGTGGTAAGACACTACCTTACTTCTTACACCATTGCTAAGTTACTACCTTACGTTTTGCATCATCGGTAAGTTACTACCTTAAATCTTATACATCGGTAAGTTACTACATTAAATATTATATAATCGGTGATTTATTAACCCTTAAGTCTTACATCATCTGTAATTTACTACCTTACGTCTTACATGATGAGTAAGTTACTACTTTGCGTTTTGCATCATAGGTAAATTACTACCCTACGTCTTGCATCATCGGTAAGTTACTACCATTACATCTTACATCATCAGTAAGTTATTATCTTACTCATTACAGCATCGGTAAGTCACTAACTTATTTCTTACATTATCGGTAAGTTGCTACCTTACATTTTGCGTCATCGGCAAGTTACTAATTAAGTCTTACACCATCAATAAGTTGCTACATTACGCCCTACATTATCGGTAAGTTACTTAATTGTGTCTTACATTATCGGTGAATTACTACCTTAAATCATGCATTATAGGTAAAATACTACCTTGCATCTTACATCATCAGTAAGTTACTCCCTTACATCTGATATCATGGTAAGTTACTACCTTACGTCATACATAATCGTTAAGACCCTACCTTAGACCTGAAACCATCAGTAAGTTACTAATTTGTGTCTTCCATTATCGGTAAGTTACTACCTTACTTCTTAACGTCATCGGTAATTTACTACTTTACGTTTTACGTCATCGGTGAGTTACTTCCTTAAGTCTTACACCTTCTGTGAGTTACTACCTTAAGTCCTACATCATCGGCAAGTTGCTACCTTAAATCTTACATCATCTGTTCGCTACAACCTTACGTCTTGCATCATCGGTAAGTTACTAACTCACGTATTACATCATCGTTAAGTTACTACCTTGCTCCTTACATCATCGGTAAATTCCTAACTTATGTCTTACATGTTCTGTTGAGTTACCACCATACGTCTTGCATCATCGGCAAGTTACTACCCTTACGTCTTACATCATCAGTAAGTTATTGCCCTTACGTCTTACATAATTGGTAAGTTACTAACCATACGTCTTACATTACCGGTAAGTTACTACCTTACGTTGTATATCATCTGTAATTTACCTCCTTAAGTTTTACATCTTCGATAAGTTTATACCAGTACTTCTTACTAATCAGCAAGTTACTATCCTTAGGTCTTACATCACCGATAAGTTACTAGTTTTTGGTCTTACATCACCGATAAGTTACTATCTCACGTCTTAAAACATCGCTAAGCTACTATTTACGTCATATCATCGACGCGATATTACCCTTACATCACCGGAGGGCACTACTTACGTCTTATATCAACGGTAAGTTACTTTCTTACTTCTGACATCATCGATAAGTTACTATCTTACGTCTTACATTACCGGCAAGTTACTACCCTTACGTTTTACATCATCGGTAAGTGACTACCTTGCGTCTTACATCACCGATAAGTTACTACCGTGTCTTACATTATCGGTAAGTTATTATCCTTAAGTTTTACATCATCGGTAAGTGACTACCGTACGTCATACATCATCGGTAAGTTACTATCTTACTTCTTACATCATCGGTAAGTTACTACCTTACATCTTACGGTATCGGTATGTTACTGCCTTGCGTCTTACATCATCGGTAAGTTACTACCTTGCGTCATACTTCAAAGGTATGTTATTACCTTACGTTTTACATCATCGGCAAGTTACCTTCTTAAGTCTTACAACTTCGATAAGTTACTATCAGTACTTCTTACATCGTCGGCAAGTTACTATCATTATGTGTTATATCACCGATAAGTTACCAATCTTAGGTCTTCCATCACCGGTAAGTTACTATCTTACGTCTTAAAACATCGGCAATTTACTATTTACATCAGACATCATCAATAAGTTATTACCTTTACATCTTACATCAGAAGTTACTCCTTACGTCTTATATCAGCGGTAAGTTACTAACTTACGTCTTACACATTGGTAATTCATTAACGTGCGTCTTACAACATCAGTAAGTTATCATCATCAGTCTTAGAACATCGATAAGTTAGTACCAATAAGTTTTACAGCAGCGATAAGTTACTACCTTACGTGTTAAAGCATTATTCTATTACAACACGTACATTTTAAAACATGAGTAAGTTACTACCTTACGTCTTACAACATCTTCTATAAGTTACCACTTTAAGTCTTATATCATTGACAAGGTACTACCATATAACTAAAATCATCGGTAAATTACTACCTTACGGCCTACAGCATCGATGAGATAGTACCTTACGTCTTACATCATCGGTAAGTTACTACCCTTACGTCATATTTCACCGGCAAGTTACTATCTTGCGTCTTACATCATCGGTATGATACTACCTTGCGTCCTAAAACGCTTGTAAGTTATTACCCTTACGTCTTACATCACCGGTAAGTTACTATCTTACATCTTACATTGCTACCTCTACGACTTACAGCATCATTTTGTTACTACCCTTACGTTTTACAGCATCTGTAAGTTACTACCTTACGTCTTACATCATTGGCAAGCTCCTTCCTTGTGTCTAAAATCATCGGCAAATCATTAACTTACGTCCTACAGCATAGGTACGTTAGTGCCTTACGTCTTACATCATCTGTAAGTTTTTACCCTAAGGTCATACATCACTGGCAAGTTATCATCGTACGTCTTACATCATCCGTAAGTTACTACATTGAGTCCTACAACGTTGGTAAGTTACTATCTTACTGCTTACAACATCGGTGAGTTACTGCCTTACGTTTTACATCATCGGTAAGTTATAACCTTACGTCTTACATCACCGGTAAGTTGCTATCTTACATCTTACATCATCGGTAAGTTACCATCCTGACACCTTACAGCATCGATAAGCTACTACCCTTACGTCTTACATCATCGGTAATTCACTACCTTACGTCTCACAACATCGGTAAGTTACTACCTTACGTCTTACATCATCGGTAATTTACTATCTTACTTCTTATATCATTGGTAAGTATCTAAGTTACGTATCAAATCATCGGCAAATTAGTAATTTACATCTTACGAGATCGGTAAGTTACCACCTTACTTCTAAGAGCATCGGTAAGTTACTAACATACGTCTTATATCATCGATGGGTAAGTTACTATCATTACGCCTTACAGATATCGGTAAGTTACTACCTTCCGTCTTACATCATTGGTATGTTACTGCCTTAGTTTTTACAGCATCGGTAATTTATTACCTTACTTCTTACAGCATCGGTAAGTTAATCCCTTATGTCTTACAACATCGGTAAGTTAATATCTTGCACACTACATCATCGGTAAGTTACTACTTCACGTCTTATATCATCGGTAAGTAACTACCTTATATCTTACATCATCGATAAGTAAATACCTTATTTCTTACATAATTGGTAAGCTACTACCTTACTTATCAATCATCGGTAAGCTACTTCCTTGCTTCTTACTGCATCGTAAGTTGCTCCCTAACGTCTTATCTTATCGATAGAATTATTCCTTACACATTACGTTTTCAATAAGTTACTGCCCTTACGTCTTACATCATTGTTAAGCTCATACTTTACATTTTATGTCATCGGCAAGATACTACCTTAATTCTTACTGCATCGGTAAGTTACGCCCTTACGTCTTACATCATCGGTAAGTGACTACCTAACGTCTTACAACATTGGTAAGTTACTACCTTACGTCTTATATCATCGGTATATTTCTACCGTACTTCTTACATAATTACTAAGTTACTACCTTACGTCTTCCATCATCGGTAAGTTACTACCTTACGTCTTACGTTATCGATAAGTTTCTACCTAATTTATTACCGCACCTGTAAGCTACTTCCTTAAGTCTCATAACTTCGATAAGTTACTGCCAGTACTTCTTATACCATCGGCAAGTTACTATACTCATGTCTTACATCACCGATAAGTTACTAGTTTTAGGTCTTTCATCACCGGTAAGTTACTATCTTACGTCTTAAATCATCGGTAAGTTACGACTTTACTTCATACTTAATCGGCAAATTATTACCCTTACATCTTACATAACCAGAAGGTACTCCTTACGTTTTATATCAACGGTAAGTTATTAATTTACATCTTACAACATTGGTTATTTACTAACTTGCGTCTTACAACATCGATAAGTTATTATCTTCCATCTTAAATCATCGATAAGTTAGTGTCCTGAAGTTATACATCATCGGTATGTTACTACCTTCAGTCTTACAGTGTCATTTTGTTACTACTCATACGTTTTAAATCATTGGTAAGTGACTACCTCACGTCTTACATCACCGGTAGGTTACTACCTTACGTCTTATATCTTCGGTGATTTACTACTTTATTTTCTACATCATTGATAAGTGTATACCATACGTCTTACACCATCGGTAAGTTACTACCTTACATCTTACGCGATCGTTAAGTTAAAATCTTACTTCTTTCAACATCGGTAAGTTACTACCTTACGTTCAAAATCATATGTAAGTTACTACATTACATCATACGCAATAAGCAAGTTACTGCGTTTGCTTCTTACATCATTGGTATGTTACTACCTCACATCTTACATCATCAGTAAGTTACTACCTTACATCTTACACATCGGTAAGTTACTACCTTACTTCTTACATTATCGGTAAGTTACTACCTTACGTCATGCTTCATCGGTTAATTACTTCCTTACATCTTATGTCATCAGTAAGCTACTATCCTTGCGTTTTACATCATCGGTAAGTTACTACCTTACGTCTTACATCATCGGTAAGTTACTACCCTTACGCTTTACATCATCGGTAAGTGACTAGCTTAAGTGTTATATCATCGGTAAGTTATTACCTTTCTTCTTACATAATCGGTAAGTTACTACCTTACGTCTTACATCATCGGTAACTTACTCCCTTAAATCTTACGTCATCGGTAAGTTACAACCTTACTTCTCACAGCATCGGTAAGTTATTACCTTGCGTCTTGTTTCATCGGTAAATTACTACCCTAACGTCTTTTTTCATTTTTGACTATTACCAATTACTGGTAAATATGTTGAAGACTGGATAAGCAAAGTGAATGTTAGTAAGGTAAGAACTATACACATGATTAGATAGTGAAAGAAGAGGTTGGTCAAATAGGTGTTTAGATCAGTAAGAGGAAGGCAAAAGGTCACATTGTTGATAACATAGGCGGAAGAATGGATGAGGCAGGCAGAACGAAAAGTGGTTGGGCCTTACCTTACCTTACCGTAAAGGACTTTACCCAGCCCAGCTTCCAGCACCTCTCGCCGTCCAGTGCGGTCTGACGGACAGGAGCAGCAGGATATCCTGCCAAGACGCCTTCTTCCCCGCCACACAGAACCGCCTTCGGGAACTGGTACCCGCCATGAAAGCCTCGTGGGGACGAACAGCCAACCGTCACCCATGAGCACACAAAGGGGAAGATACGCCCAGCCAACCTTAGGGCCGACGCCAGATGTTGCGAGGCAGGCGACCGATTCTTAACCTGTGCTCTTGAACCACATCTTGTAAAGGGAATGGGTCCAGGTTAGGGCTTTCACGGAGCACACCTCCCGGTCCCGGTAAGAAAGCCCCTACCCTCTGAGAGCACTCGCACTCTCTTGACACCATGTGCCTTGCCAATTATGTGTGGCGGATGTCACGCGCACGGTGTCATTTCCGGTAAATTCCCGTACGCCCTGAAGGGCTTCCGGGGTGCCGCATTAGCTGCACTTGTGTTCGTGTGCAGCCGAGCGCGTGAAGCAAACTCCAGAGACCTGTGTATCAATGACACGAGTCTCTGACCCTCTGGAAGCCACAATGTTAGGCTTCCGGAAGGGCCCTGCAATAGGAATACGAGGCTCGCACACCACCTCGTAACCCTTTTGCCTCAACCGTCTGGCTAAAAGGCAATGATGTTATCATGCCTCTTTACCTGCTTCCTGTGGGTACGTGGCCATACCTGAAAGATATGCCCAATTGTACCAGACGAGGTAAGCAATTTCTCGAATCGGACTTGTTTATTTAGTCGGACAGGAGATAAAATCAGGTGTTTCCAAACCGCCATCCCCCGCCGCTGAGTGGAAGAATGCGCAGGGGGCGTCATGGGGCAGGCGGAGCCAACGGCGAACTGCAACTCTTACTTGCCTGTCCATTCGCGCTAAATGCGTCTTATAAACCTCCCTCATCACCAGGCGATGCATTAGTTTGGGTTCGATGTGATGCGACCGCAATCCTCTGCTGAAGTTTTAGAGGGGTCCTAGTGATGTTAGCAAGCCCCTCTTCTGGCAGGGCAGCGTAGGATTTGCGCCTACCTCCTGCCTCAACGAGAACACCGAGGTACTTGTAGTCGTCCTCAGCATCCATGGAGCCGATAGCGCTGCTCAAGACTTGGAACGTCCTGTTCTTATTGGCGTACCAAGTCTTGCGCTTGCCCTCGGTCTCCATGCTGAGGGACCGACACTTTCCCGGGTTCACTTGAAGACCACCCTCGCGAGGGTCTCCACCATGACGTCACTTGCTTTCTGTAGACCGCCCGCCGTTGCGCCACCAGAACCAGATCCTCGGCAAAGGCTATTACTTGCACCTTCAGCTCTCCAAATCTCACCCC
>JAUUDZ010049704.1:0-10518 GCA_032361705.1 Panulirus versicolor | reverse complement strand
ATATACATATATAATTGATACAGCTCCAAGTCATGTTCTCTTAGGTCTACATGCCTTTTGTTAAGTAATGAGTCCATTAATATGGAGCATAGATATTTTTTTCAAGTGCTTAATTTATATATGTTTCTTTTAAAGTGCTTAATTTATATATATACGGGGATCCTCAAAGCTGGACCCCCCCTGCATCATGTTAGGTCTTGTACCCAACCTAATTTTGCATTAGAAAAACGTTGGCAGGGGAGAAGGGGTCTTTTGGAGATTCAGGAAAAGAGGTTGATAGTTATCTCGTAGGGACACATTGCTTTTGGTGTGAAGTAGAGTTAGCCACTGACTTGCTAATTCTGCTGCATGTACTGATGTATGTCAAGGGGCCAGTTATATCACGTTAGTTTTTTTTTCAGGTAAATGCTAACGTTAAAGTGTTATACGTGTATACCACATTACTTATTACAGAATCTGATGTTTTATGTGGATTGGTTACATTTCATATGAATAATGGATTGAAATGAAGAGTTTGATGGTTATTTTACGGTAAAGAATTATTCGACACGGGAGTGTAGTGTAAATCGGGGAAAATTGGTCAACGTAAAACTACATGAAACATTTAACGAAAACAGTAAATTTCCCTTAGCAACCGAGGAAGAATGTTTGTTAGAATTGTTTACGTTTGCTGGCCGGGACTTACTGTCAGTAATGTAACACGAGATAAGATTTTATTTTGTTTTTTCAATTGCATAAAGTGAATTTTGGTTGCTAGAAGAGGTTAGGTAAGGTTTACCCGTGTGCTGACATAAAAGTCCTCCATATACTTTTTTATTTTAAACCCGTTTCCCTGATCTTCATATCCCTGCTCTTTATCGACTTAATATTAGAGGATAATAATGATGATAAAACTCACGATTATGATATGGTGTCCCCTTGAAATACTATGTAAGAAATTGTGATGTATTGCGCAGATAATAAGGTAGCCTTCTTAAAGTATTACCATAGATTGAAATTCATTATCTGAGTTTGTGTCATGATCTCAAATTTTTTATGGTTAACATTAAATATTAGAGGCAGGCGAGCGGAAGGAGGTGGGAGACTTGAAGTTTAGCCCAGCTCGAGCACACTTGACCACCGGGTCCTTCCACACAACTCGAGTTTTAAGTAGGCTTCAGACTCCAGTCAGCCTCAGCAAAGGAAGCAGACACCCGTGACCTGTTCACTGAAGAGGTCACACCGCGACATCTCCCATGTGACGGGTCACATGGAGAGGCAACGTTTGGGGATAATGTTGATCATGTTGAGGGGTGACGTTGGTGGCCACGCACAGGTTATATGAAGGGTACGTTTGCAAAAGCGTGGAATCGCTAATACTACGTCACAGGTGGAAAAGCTGTTTGCTTTATAGACTACAGGCAGAGTATGTTAAGGAGTGAACGAACTCTATTTGTGTGCTGTATTTTTGTATAGAGTAGGATTGAATATGAAGGACTCTAATCCGGAAGTGCAGTATCAAAGGTAATTGTATTTGGAGGATGGCCAGAAATTTATAATTTTGCCACATATCTACATTAATGTCTGTGTTATACGTAAAAAGGTTACTCTTGACCTGTTTTATGCTTTCAAGTGCCAGCAGTGGCTTAGTTTGCTTATCAATAGAACGTAGTTTGCATACTAATGTTACAGTTAGAATACAGACAAATTGTATATCAGTTAAAGACGCACTAAGACTTAATTCATTTTAAAATCTAGTTCCTTGCGATAGTGCACGAATAATATATTACGGTTGCCTACGTGTTGGTTGTCACAGGAAAAACTTACTAAGAAAGTAAAGAACATAGATGTATTTGGGCAGATTTTCGGAGTGCTATTTTCCATACATGAATTAATGAAGCATTCTCCACTTTCTCTTGTACACTCTATATAAAGCGAATATTTGATTTTTTTCAAACTGCCGATCAAGGTATCTAAATGATTTTCCAGCCTTCAAACTTATCCAACTTCATGACTGTAAGTTATGCCATGGCCTTGGTGTGTCTTCATACCATGTAAGGTCCTGGTAACCAGAGAATAAAGTTATGTCAAATATACGACACAAATACCTGAAGACTGTTTGGAAGGTCTTTTGAAGGGGAGAGGAGCACTACCGCAGGAGATATAAACCGGACAAGATTCTGGCGTAAACTGGCGACACGATTTTGGGATACCTCTATTTATATGAAGGGACCGTGGAAAGTTGCTATTTTTCGTTAACGTTTTCATACACAAAACATTGTCTTCTTATTGCTTGCACGGTTATATGTTTTGTGAATACATACTCTTCCTACATTAACGTTACGATTTTCCCCTAGTTTGAAGATTCCGGGTGGAGGAAGGAGGCTAGAAATTGCAAGAAAAAGTGCGAGATGGCAACATTATTCTTAGGTTGGGCGCTACAGTTGCTGGTTCCCGGACACTCAAACCCCCTGCAACTACAAAGATTTCATTACCTTGACGCTGATGCTGTTAGCGAAAAGAACTGAAGGATGTCACCGGTGGCTGTCCAGAAGGACTCATAACCAGTGAGGAAGGTAAGACACTGATGACAGCCCCTGCATGTTTCATGAGGCTGCAACAGGCACCCATCAGAATTACATATCTCGTAGGACTCTAGGAGTTGCTTTGGGTGTTTGAAAGGTGAACTAAATATTGTCTCCGAACTTTGTTTGAAAGGTGTTTCTGTAAATTTAGCCAGGTCCCAGATTGTAAGTTGAGTATGTTGATAATTGATGATGGTGAGTGATTATCCTGTGGATGATGATAATACCATAACATTGATAACTGGTAATGATATATGACTGAGTGTTAATTTAATGAATATAACAGCTAATGATGGCCAGGGTGATTGGAAATTATACCATGATATCAGTATCGTGATAATGATGAATATGGTTAAATGATATTGCAGACGGGTAGAAGACGAAGGTTTTTACCTTCAAAAGTTTGTAAGTGCCACATCTTAGCAATATTTCGCATGTATCTATGTCAATGCTTAAAGTAGTAGGTGCTTTCCGCACATTTAGGTGAAAACGTGAAGCAAAACATGTTTGTTAGAGTTAAAAGTTTTGTCTTAACTTTTCAGGGATATTTTTTAATCGACTTTGATGTGTTAAAGTAAAATTAACGTGCCTATATGGTAAAAAAGAAAGGTAGAGAGGAGATGGGTAGTTGGAGAGAAAGATAAATTGTCTGCCACATCATTAGAGAAAGCATTTTCGTGAGGTAGATGTCTGTACAAAGAGTTGTACATATTCTTTCTGGTAGAGGGCTGTACTTCAGCAACAGGAGACTTTGCCTCTTCAGCGGAGCATTTTCTTTAGGTTGACTTGTTTCAGTAGGGATGATGGTACACTCTTGGTTGGTGAAGGGCCTTACTGTAATCATTTACAAGTGTCATCTTGTTTAGAGGTTTAGCTTTAATGAAGGCTGTTTAGATCACCTCTGGTTTTCTGCAGCTCCATGTAGCATTGAATTACCGTAACCTTAGCATGGGTCATATTCTGCATTAAATGCATTTTTACAGTGGTTGAGTCTTATGGCTGTAAAAAAACCACCAGAAAAGTTTTCAACCAAACTAAACCTAACGACAGTGTATGGATGTCCAAAACGGTAATAATACCCAAAGTTAATAGGACATGTTTGTTTTCTGCAGGGTCATTATATGCCACATTTTAAATGTAGCAAGTTAATGTATAAGCCATTTAACAAGTCGGTCATGGAAAATCAGTGGGTGGACTTGGATTGATAGGTTTTATGGATTTTGTAAACCTCTGGAACATAAATGTCATGCAGCTTCTTAGCCTGAAAAATTTATCAAAAACTTAAACTTTTGGTTTCCTTTTAAAGATATTTAAGAATTTCAAACTTTATTTTATAATAAAAAATATTTGGCTTTTGAAAGATTGAGTACAGACTCAGAAGTCATAAGTGGACTTTGAAAGAGTCATGGAAATCAAAATTTTTATTTGTGTGAGAACCTTATTTCTGCTTTATTCTCATAAATCACTGATCTGTACAGCTTTGGCCTTCCTTGAACCTTATTTCTACATCTTTTACTCTAAATTGTAACTAAGCATTAAGATTTTCTCAGCTCACTCCTTCCCCATAGAACTTTTCCCCTTCACATAAGAAACTGATCCTTTTAATTTTTATGAAAATTTATGCCACTTCTACTTTTTGGAAGGAAAATCAGTGCATCAACTCTCAGGTGCTATAGGGAACATTACAGTCACCACGCCATGCTATCTTGTAATACCTTTTCAGACAGCATCTCTTCCAGAACTAAGCAGCTGTGCTAGACGTGTTTTCCTCTAAATGTACCATGCATCTATTTTATTTCTATCTTTGTATTTTACATGGTTTTCTTACCTATACCTTCTTATACAGCTCTAGGAACTGCTTAGAATCTGTGCTCTTTTCCATTTTTTTCCTGGTACTTTCCTCTCCACATCATTCAAAGAGTGGCTTTGATGAAGACTTTTCCCATGACTTGAACTCTCTATCATAATGAATGTGTAGACAAGGCAGCATACCAATCATTTGATATTAGTGCTGTCTTAACTGCACCTACCACATTGGTCTCTTTGTTCTTGCACATAATCAGTGTGCTTTCCAAATCTGCACCACATATTACTTTTGATTCTTTACACACAACATTTGAATATATTGCCTATTTTTGTATGTCTTTGTAGTATGGCAGACATGTAGGGATTGTTCTTTCTGTCATTGTGTTCCATCCATCTATAATTGGGAGTGACACTTTACACTTAATCATGCTTAGCTATTTCAAACTTAATATTTTTTATACATATTCGCCTTATCCCGCATTTGCGAGGTAGCGTTAAGAATAGAGTGAGCCTTAGAGGGTATACCCTCACTTGACCCACCTCTCCATTCCTTCTTTTGAAAAATTATAAGCCGGAGGGAAGGATTTCCAGCCCCCCGCTCCCTCCCCTTTTAGTCGCCTTCTAGGACACACAGGGAATATATGGGAAGTATTCTTTCTCCCCTCTCTTCAGGGATTTCAAACTTAAGTATGTGCAGAAAAATGAAGCATTTTATGTAGAAGCAGTGCCATCTTAGTTAAATGTTCATTGCATTCACATTTTAGCCAAACAAAATAGGTTTTTCGTGAAGGCTACAACTGGATGTAAATAGTAATGCAAAAAATATTTCTCACCTTTTGAGGTGTATGTGCAATGTTGTTGGAGCAATATGCGCAATGTTGTTGTAGCAGTATGATACATGGCTTCAGTTGATTACATCTTACTTTAAAGATAGCCAAACAAGAAATGGTAGATGTAGTTGCTGTGAAACCTCAAATCAGTGTTTCCACATACACATCATTGTTTGAGTTTCCTTATTTTTCTGGAGATTTCATTGGGAATTATAGTTTTGTTTTTCCTTAGCAAATATACAACTTTTTAAGTCAGAAGAATGAGTAGAAGGACCACAAATGTTAATCATGTAAATAATATTAGGCCTACTAGAAGGGATAGGGTCTTTAGAGGGGTTACTTCTGCATCTGCATGAATTATCCTGTTTTAGTTACCTTTGAATGATTGAAAGAATTGTGTCATGAACTGAACATCAAATTTGAGAGGAGCAGTGTGGCTTTAGGAGAAGTATAGGCTGTGTGGACCAGGTGTGTCCTCTGAAGTGTTTGTTGGAAAAATTGTTGAAGAAAGTGAAGTGTATGTGATATTTGTGGAACTTGAGGAAGTGTGTGACAGGATTAGCAATGGAGGCCATGCAGTAGTTGCTACAAATATATGAAGTAGATGTGGGGTAATAAAATGATATATTATCATTGTTATTATTTATTTTTTTATTTTATTTATTTTACTTTGTTGCTGTTTCCTGCGTTAGCGAGGTAGCGCAAGGAAACAGACGAAAGAATGGACCAACCCACCCACATACACATGTATATACATACACATCCACACACGCAAATATACATACCTATGCATCTCTACATATACATATATATACACACACAGACATATACATATATACACATGTACATAATTCATTCCCATCGCCACCATGTCACACATGAAATAACAACCTCCTCCCCGAAATAACAACCCCTCCCCCTGCATGTGCACGAGGTAGCGCTAGGAAAAGACAACAAAGGCCACATTTGTTTACACTCAGTCTCTAGCTGTCATGTATAATGCACCGAAACCACAGCTCCCTTTCCACATCCAGGCCCCACAAAACTTTCCATGGTTTTCCCCAGACGCTTCACATGCCCTGGTTCGATTCATTGACAGCATGTCGACCCTGGTATACCAGATCATTCCAATTCACTCTATTCCTTGCACACCTTTCACCCTTCTGCATGTTCAGGCTCCGATCGCTCAAAATCTTTTTCACTCCATCTTTCCACCTCCAATTTGGTCTTCCACTTCTCCTCGTTTTACTTTTCCAAAAGAAGGAACATAGAAGGGGTTAAATGTATGTATATGTATTCTTTCTTTCTTTCATACTATTCACCATTTCCCATGTAAGCGAGGTAGCGTTAAGAACAAAAGACTGGGCCTTTGAGGGAATATCTTCACCTGGCCCCCTTCTCTATTCCCTCTTTTGGAAAATTAAAAAAAAAAAACGAGAGGGGAGGATTTTCAGCCACCCGCTCCCTCCCCTTTTAGTCGCCTTCTACGACACGCAGGGAATACGTGGGAAGTATATATATATATATATATATATATATATAACAGGGATCGATACAATCATCTCTTTAAGGAATCTCTGAGGAATGAATTCTCAGAAAGTATGATTTATTCTGTCGTTCGCACCACTAGATCATTGTCTAGTTAGTATACAGCGCATTTGTGTAGGTTTACATTTAATTGCTACGTTGATGAATGACTTACTCTCGCACTTCACGATAGTTCATACGGCGCTTCACGTGAGTCCCTTGCAAAGATTCGAAAGGTTCATTTGTTTTCCTTAATAAAATATATGGTCATATGTTTGTGCTTTTTTTTACACTGGCAGTTCTTATATCTTCCCCTCGAAGCATGGGAAACAATAGGGTCTGTCTATCTACCTATATATCAATCTATCTATCTATCTATCTATCCATTTATCTATCTATTTATCTATCTATCTATAAGTAATGGATTATCCCTCCTAATGATATGTCTGGTCTGACTAGACACGTAGATGTGACAAGCGCTGATCATCAACCAGTATGCAAGAGGCAGTACATGGAAATCAGTGAAAGGTATAGATTCCCACCAACCACACCATCACAGCCACCAACAGCATCACAACCACCACCACTAGCACCACTAGCACCTGCAGTGGTAGCAGTAGGAGCGTCAACACTATGGCCACCACCACCACAAGTGCCATCATAAACAGTACCTCCAGCAGGAGCACCAATAACACCAGTAATACCACAACCAGTGCCAACAGTACCAGTACCACCAGCACTATCACCAGCAGTATAACCAGTAACAATACCACCACCACCAGCAATACTATCACCAGCACGACCACGACGACCACCACCAGCAATACTATCACCAGCACGACCACCACCATTACCAGCACGATCACCACCATCACCAGCACGATCACCACCATCACCAGCAACAACACTGTACCACTACTGAGGCCACCATCCCTACCATTATCACCAGTGTCGGTACTATCACCACCAGTAGCCTGGGAGCCATACGTCGTGTATGTTGGCGCCATAAGTCACTGACCTTGTACGTTAAGAGTCAGAAACCTTGTATGCTCGAGCCATAAACCATCTCATGGGTATACATTTTTCATTGAAACCAATGATTACTAAGCAGTAATAATTCTGAAAACAATGACTGAATCATGGCAAAATGGTAACATAATACTCAGATTCAAAGGTCAATACTGAAGTCTATCTTGTTATGTAACCTCGCATTTTATCCTTCCCTCAAATTCCTCTTCATATTTCACATCTTATCTAGAGTTCTCTCTTGTAATTAGCAATCATCACTTCATTCCCCACACAAACATTAAATATTTCACACGGTAATGGGTGATAAAAACTGGGAAGTGATACCACACAGCTACTGTAATTCTTGTCTTTAAGTCATCATTATCTCTCTTTCTGAACACAGGGTCAGGTTGGAGCGACTGGTTCGAATCTCTAGCACTGAAGATCTTATACTGGAAGCCTGCATGGTTCGAGGCAATGAAAATAGATTAAATACAAGGACTGATGAAATGCTAACACGAGCGATATTTCGTTCGTTTAGCTTTAACGAGACACGGACACACAAAAAAGAATATCTAGAGACTACAGGAATGACAGTAGTTCTAACAGTGTTTGACCACTGACTAAGATATATACTGTGATAGCATGTCTACTTACACACAATATCTAGAGAGAAAAAGGCCAATGCAGATGAGACAAGATTTTAATGAATTTGTTAAAGATTCCGTAAGACATGACTGTGGCAGAGACCATCATAACCAATAAATGACTACGGCCAGACAGCAGCCGACTGAGGCCAACCATTAATTAGCAAGGATGGAACACTAACTAATTAAGACAGGAAATGACGAGGGCCAAACAGTATGTGACTACGCCCGACAATAACCGACTAATCGTTTACGGCCAGGCCACCTCCCTTGGACCATGGGTCTGTGCGGCTTGTGTATGTATGTAACTCCGTGTAACTCCATGTTAGTGTTTGCGTAGACGTAGACGCTAGCACCCACAGCAATATATCTGTGAAATTCGGAAAGTTGGAAGCAGGAGAGTGGCTTTAAATGTATTCAAATGATGATATTGGACTCTGGCTCTATGAGAATACACAGGGAGTGGAAATTCCCCTATGGCGGGGCTTTATCACTGGGAATACAGTCTCATCAAAGAACGTCTCAGTCCACAGGAGTCCATCATTTCCCTGCTACTGGAAGTCGCGCAATCTTAAGAGCTGCAGAAGCTCCTGGAAAAGGGGGTCCTGATGTAAATGCAGACAGAGAAAGGTGTTTTGGCCAATTATAAACAAATAAATAAATAAATGTATGCAACATGTTATTACCTTCCTTCCCTACCATACTTTTAAACTTCTCTTTGCCGCCAACATTCACAACCTCGTAACTCAGTTCACTCCATTCTGCCACTGCTTATGTATTATGTACGTACTTATGTATTATGTATCTACTTATATACATGATTTCAACAGTGTTCTTTGCTTATTTTCATGCTATGGTCTCTAGTTGTTCTGTTTTGGCATCTTCTGAAGAACTGTCCACTTCTGACTTCATCAAACTGGTTTGAGAACTTAAATGACGTGATCAAATCACACAATTCTCAGCTATCTTTCCCGATAGAGAAATCTGCAGCTTCTAACCTCTCAGTGTAAATTAGCGCTCTTCACCTTGGAACCATCTCTGTTGCCCTCTCCTGAACCTCCTCTAGTGGTTCTTTGTTGCTGAGTTAAGCATGGCTGACCAACCTCGAAGAGCATGCTCTAGCTCTGGTCTAACAGAGGATATGTACTTTTCATAATCCACATCATAGACTGTGATTCCAATATTCGCCAGCAGACAGTTTGTGTCAACGGTTCTCCTAAGGTGAGACTCTGGTGACGGTTGATTATTATATAACCTCAAGGATGCCTTCGCCAGGAGTTCATGCATTTTCAAAGCTGCGATACAATCAGTAGCAGGGAAAGGCTAGACTCCTTTGAAGTGAGAGGTTCTCTGACGATATTGTACGCTGATGATGCAGCCTTGCTGAAGGTGACTTTTTTCACTAGGAACATAAGCAAAAGCAGGTGGAGTAGGGTAACGCATATCATATATATATATATATATATATATATATATATATATATAAACTTGCCAGGCTCAAGTGTGAGGGGGAGTTGGCCCTTCCCTTTCTAGGTGACTGACTCAACACAACACAGGGTCCCTTAATCAGGCAGCATGCCAGGCTTGTTAAAGCCTCCTCCCCCAGCAGGCTGAAACTCGAACTAGATGACCAGATATTTAAGTGTGAGATACATAACACATCATATACCCCATGTATGGTATCACTACCACAACATTTACCTGATCGGCTGTCATTAAACGACATATATATGAATACTACACACAATTCATATGTGGCATAGGATTCACTATGTGCCATCTCTTTTATCGTGGAAAAGATGTGTTCTTCTCGTTGCTTAACATCGTCTCTGATGACAAATGAGAGGTCATGGCTTCACAGGTTCTTCTCTTTGAAACATCTGTGTGCGTTCTCACTCTTACCACACTAGTCTACGAGGTTCTAATCTCCTCCACTGTCACAAACAGCATCGGCAGGACCCAGTGGTCTGCTGTTGTTTGAAGTCCCTTGTATTACTTTGTATTCTAGCAAATCATCGCAAATTATATGACAACAGTGTAATAAGTATTCGATCCAAAGTTTTTTGTATCATAATCTGTTGAACTCTGGCCCTGACTGTGTGTTATTTGTTATGTTGGCTGAGACGAGAAGGGCGA
>JAUUDZ010049683.1:0-10519 GCA_032361705.1 Panulirus versicolor | reverse complement strand
AAACTCATTATAAGAAGTATTTTTCATGCTGAATACAAATCTGGTGTTAAAATATCGTTTAGTGGCCTTGTAACATTGACTTCAACTGTTGAATATAGTCAATTTCATTATATTTTCTGATGCTTTGCATCGTGTTTTTGAGTATATTTCGGTAACTATGAGCATTATGATATATTTTACATAATTACTCCAAGTTTAGAAGTGTTTGAATATCTTATCTTTCAATTTTGAAAGAAAATGTTTTTTGAGCAAAGAATTACCCTGGACTATTACCTTCAATTTTTAGCATTTTTCTCAGAAAAATAGTTTTCTTTTAAAAACTCATTATAAGAAGTATTTTTCATGCTGAATACAAATGTGGTGTTAAAATATCGTTTAGTGGCCTTGTAACATTCGTTTCACCTATTGAGCATAGTCCATTTCAAAATACTTTCTGATACTTTGCATCGTGTTTCCTGGGTATGTATCGGTAACTAAAGGCATTATGATATATTTTCCATGCTTGTTTCAAGTTTAGAAGTGTTTGAATATCTTATCTTTCAATTTTGAAACAAAAAGTTTTTTGAGAAAAAAGTACCCTGAAGTATTACCTCTAATTTTTGGCATTCTTCTCCGAAAAGTAGATTTCCTTCAAAAACTCATTATAAGAAGTATTTTTCATGCTGAATACAAATCTCATGTTGAAATAAAGTTTATTTTTAGTTGTTCCCCATGTTGGAGAGGTAACAGCAGGAACAGATTGATAATGGCCTTATTCACTCCCATCCACTCTCTAGCTATCATATGATTCACCAAATACAATAGTAAGGATTCTTTATGATTGTTTCAAGATCAAGTTAGTTTAGAAGTAAAAAGATGTGTATAACTGTTTTCTTCTCTACTTTTTATCTGTTTATCCAGTTACTCGCTATTTCATCCCTCCCTCTCACATCTTTTAATTATTTTCATAGAGACTGATATGATGGTCATGAAGTCTCTGTTCTTGGGTTAAAGTAGTAAATTTTAAATGAATCTGGTGATATAGATTAATTATGATACTTTGAAATGAAAGTTTGCTGTAGAAATGTTAAGAGTATATGTATAAGGTCGTGTATTGATGAGTCATTGTTCCTGTACTGAATGTGCATATTCCAGGTATACAGGGGAGGAATGCCGTGTGTACTACTCATTGCTTAGGCAGCTTTACACAAACAGAATGCGAACAATCAAGCGTAATAAGGAACTCCTCAAACCATTCCCTTACATGGACAAGATGGCTGAAGTGGATGCTGTAGTTTCACAACCAAGATTTGTTGGTGAGTTAAGTTAGGAAATCTGAAAATTATCCCTATATTAAAGCAATGTTTTTTTTTCTGCAGTTATGTCGTCAACTACAGTTGAGCAAATTTTTTTCTAAATCAGTATTCAAGGTCAGACTTATCATTTCTTGTTTTTGTGTTGTCTTAATTTTTTTACAATAATTTTGAATTATTGCAATATGATCTCTCTAAATCCCTAGGGATAGGGGAGAAAGAATACTTCCCATGTATTCCCTGCATGCCATAGAAGGTGACTAAAAGGGGTGGGAGCAGGGGGCTGAAAATCCTCCCCTCCTGTTTTAATTTTCCAAAAGAAGAAACAAGGGAGGGGGCCAATCAAGGATTTTTCCTTCTAAGACTTAGTCATCTGTTGTTGATGCTACCTCACTAACATATTCACTAATAGTGAATATGTTTGAGAAAAAATATCTCCATACTCCAAGTAAGGCCTGGCCTCGATGTGAACTTTTGTTTGTGACTGTAGCCTCCAACTTAAAGAAAAGATACTGTTTTTCAATTTCTGATGCATATATTTGCAATCTAGAATTAGTATTCTGGGGGTTTTACTAATTTATGAATTTTAAGTATAGTTTTTGTGAGTGTGATTTCTGTATTAAATATTTTTGAAGACCTTCCTGTTCACCTTAGTTTATGCTTCCTTTGGTGCATTTTTGTTGCAAATTGTATTGCATACATATGAAAACTAAGGTGGAACACATTTTTTTTCTAGAAACAGAAGAAAATCGTCTGGTTATATTATCCTCTGCTTGTACAAGAATAGAGGCAGTTGAGGGTGATAATGAAGATACTCAGCGAGATTGTCTGGTGACTTGGTTGACTAACCTGAAAATGCATCTCAAGCGTGAAGCTGTCATACATCCACCACCATCTGTTAAGTATGTAAGTATGAGTAGGGCCCATGAGAGTGGAGCTGAAACATCATGGCTCAGGCCCAGAAGGGATCTGGGACTGAGTCATTATATTCTTTGTATGTAATTCCAGAAAAGTGCATTGATGAAATAAAAATTGGCAGCATGTTATTCAGATGTGTTCAAAAGGTAACATTTGATAATACTGCTAGAATGCCACCAACCAGGGAGGTATATTACTGATACCACCCGCCTGGGTATCAGGAGGGTTGATGATGGTTGTTTAGTGAGCCAGTGCTTCAGTGGTTGTCAAGTTGCACTCCTCTGACCCAGGTAATTGTCTATTCTCTCTGTTTCACCCACATGTGGACTTCTGGCATTCTGGCCATGATCTTAAAAGCTCTCTTTGTCACTCTTAATACTTGATAACACTTAACTCACACTACTCATTCTTCGTCACTCTAGATTTTTCTGTGATGAATGCTAAGCACTAGCCCTGCCTTTTGGTAAAATGGTAGGAGCAATAGAAAAAAGTAGTTGGTGGGGACATTAGACTGGAGCATTAGATAGAAACATTCAGTAAAAATCGCAGGTAGGAACATTAGGCAGGAGCATTAGGTAGCAGTAGTAAGTCGGGACATTAGATAGATGTAGATGGTTGGAACATTAGGTAGGAGCCTCTGGAAATGTGTGCTTGAGTTGCTCTCTGCCATTATCTTGGTAAGGGTGAGGAATTAAAGGCTAAGAAGTGGCACTGGAGTTCACCAGCTGTGGAGACTTTTGCCAAGGCCACCTGCTTGAGGGAGTTCCTGGAGGGAATGGGCATCAGAGAAATAAATAAATAGAATAATATTGTTCCTATGATTATGTAATAAAACATATTTTCAGTGATGCTTCCATATATAGAGTAACATAATACTTTTCTTTCAGTTAGCTCGGACTTTAGCTGAAACTATTGAAGCTTCATCAGTAGATGAAGAATTTGAAAAGATTCGTAGTGTCCTTGGACCTCACCTGAACTTGCTGAACTCAATTTCAGGTCAGTTAACCCTGCAAATTTTTTATTTTTAACATTCTAACAAGTGGGTGTGTACATAGCTTTTTAGGGAAGGTTGTATCTATTCACTAACTGTCATATGTACACATATACATAGGTATGTATATCATTTATTTATTCATTTATCATACTTATTCGCTGCCGTCCGTGTTTGCATGGTAGCACAAGGAAACAGACAAAAGAATGGCCCAACCCACCCACATACACATGTATATACGTAAACGCCCACACATGCACATATACATACCTTTACATTTCAACGTACACAGACATATACACATATACACACTCATACTTGCTGTCCCCATCCATTCCTGTTGCCACCCCGCCACACATGAAATGCCATGTATATGTATACACATAAACCTATACATACACAGACATATACATATATACACATGTACATATTCATACTTGCTTGCCTTCATCCATTCCTGGTGCTACCCCATCCCACAGGAAACAGCATCGCTACCCCCTGCTTCAGCACCATAGCACCTGGAAAACAGACATTGAAGGCCATATTCATTCTCACTTAGTCTCTATCTGTCATATATAATGCACTGGAACCACAGCTCCCTATCCACATCCAGGCCCCACAGACCTTTACATGGTTTACCCCAGACATTTCACATGCCCTGGTTCAGTCCACTGACATAACATCTTGCACTTACCTCCCTAACCATCCAATCCATAAAAACACACCCCTGCGCAGACTGACATTCACTGGGAACCAATCACTCTCCTCTTTCTACATGCCTTACATCCTTGGTAAACTCTTTTCACTGCTTCTAGCAACTTACCTCCCACACCATATAACCTTTAGACCTTCCACAAAGCATCTCTATCAACCCTATCGTATGCATTCTCCAGATCCATAAATGCTACCTACATACAAATCCACCTGTTTTTCAAAGTATTTCTCATACACATTCTTCAAAGCAAACACCTGATCCATACATCCTCTACCATTTTTGAAACCATACTACTCTTTTCCAGTCTAATGTTCTGTACATGCCTTCATCCTCTCAGTCAATACCCACACAAGTCTCTCTTCCTCAACATTGTTTTCTCTTTTGTGAAGACTCCACAAATCTTCAGCCTCACCTCAAGATGATCAGACATCCCACCAGCAACCCCTCTCAGCACATATGCATCTAAAATTCCCTTTAACACACCTGTCAATTAATACTTATAATCCAATAATGCCCATTGACCATCTCTTCTACTCACATATGTATACTCTTTGTAAATCAGGTTTTCCCAATCACCAGTCCTTTTTCAGCACACATCTCCACATGCTGTTAACCATTTCCATTCATAACACTAATACCCCATGTGGCCCAATCATTTCCTCAACTGCCACATTTTTACCTTTAAATCAGACAGGTTTTTCACTAAAGAAAAAAAAAAATCTTACATCAGAACTGCTGACACATTCACTCACCTGCTCCTTCTTGATCTTTCTTCTCATGGCCTGGTACATAAGCACTAATAATCCCCTATATCTCGCCATCCACTTTCAGTTATACTTACATCAGTCTAAATTTTCTTCCGTACACTCTTACCACACACTCCCAGTCTGAGAACATACTTATAACCGTTACTATATTTCTGTGACCCTGCAGATGTGGTTACCAACCCAAAGGGAATTATGATGGCCGCATACAACTTTTTCCTTGACTTGCACTGCCTTAAATGTCTTGATAGGATTTCTAATGGTTAAGCAAGCATCAACAACCTATCTTTATTTCATACTTGCAAGCCTTTTCCATTTCTGTAAGCTAGTGTCAATACCAGACAAAAGACTCTCTAAAGAAATATTCTTTAATTTATCATTAAATCACTATAAAATCTTAATGCAGTTCATGTTAGTAGTGAAATCAAAACGTATATAAAAAAATCAGGAAAAACTTCACACCATTCCTTTGTTGTTCTTCCTTTTCTTTTCTAAAATACTGGGCAGCTCTCAGCTCCTCGAAACTGAATTCCTCTGTTCCACAATAAACCTGTTAAAAGATACAAATATGTGAGTAATTAGTAAAACTTTACCACGTTGATCTTTGTAACTCTCTATTTAACTGTCTTTTTATCATTGACTCTGTTCTCAGTTATACTTGTTATCACATATATACACTCTCAAATCAATCAAACATTCTCATTCAAACCAAGTGTGTTAAGCAAAACCACCTTTAAACTTGCAACAGTGCCTCATTTCATGTTGAACACCTGTTCGTTCATTAATATAAGTTATCTTAACCAACTTATCTTCTACTATACATTCTACATAACCATACCAACCAAGTGCCTTTCTAATGCTTTTTTTTACATCAGATATCCTTATCACATACTCATTCTTGACTCTAACTGCCCTCATAATATGCACACATACTACACAATTATCCACTTTCACTTATCATATTTCTTTTTGTCTATCCTAACATAAAGAAACTTAGGTTTCTCATCCATACATGAGAATATGGAGAACTATTCCTTTCTTCAAGCTTCTTGTACGTTTTACATTTTTTTTTTCATTTAACAAAGGTTGTAGCTTACCTCTAACTTCTCTGCCAAGCATGACTACTCTTAACCAACTTTTTCCATGACCATCCACACTGAAATATATTCCCAAATACCCAAACCCATTAAAACTTCCAGCTCTTCACCAGCAAACATAAAATACTTTGTGATTTCTCCTTCCTTTCAAAAACTAGTCTTATGTTTACTTGCATTCATCTTCAGTATCCATCTCCTAAACAAACTTAAGTTGCTCACCAATCTTTCTAATTTCTCCTCTGTTCAACCACCAACATATAAAAACAGTAGCAACTTCCATTCATTTTCCAAAAGACAGATTAGTATATTGGTGCAATCTCAAAGAAAACTGGGAAAAAATCATATGTTTTTGGCACAGCCCAACATTTTTTTCATACCATTCGTTGACACAATCACTTACTTAGTCCAAATTTTTTCAAACCATTCATTGACACAATCACTTATTGTCACAAATGAACTATTTTCTTTAAGAAAACTCAGACATTCTGAAGTCTTCCAGCCAAACAATATGGAATATGAACTTCCCTAAGATCTGGTTAAGTTATCAAATCACATTACAACATTTTCTTGAACTGAACACATAAAAGTTCCGAGGTTTATTTCTCCATTGTTTACTGAAAAATATCAAGACTAACATCCGTCCTGAGTGATTTGAATATAGACCAAGACCTAGTAATAACACAGGGCATACAAGGGTCAGTGAAGTGGTTGAGTTGAATAAAACAGCTTATGTATGTAAAATAATGGACTTACTGAATAATGAGACAATGCACGAGAAAAGCATGTCGAGCAAGTAAAAAGCAAAACATTGAAGTCAGAAAGAAATTAGAGAAAAATGCATGACAGGTCAAGAAAGGATATTAAAAATTGATAAGAGTACTCAAGGAAGCCCCCCACCAACAACAAATGAGAGGTCTCCCAAAATAAACCTGGAGGAAGTGGGATGTTTTCAATACCAAGGAGTGGATATGGTAGCAAATGGAACCTTGGATGCAAAGGTGGTCATAGGGTGAGTGAGGGAGCAATGGTTCTGGAAGCATATAGGAATATATGGAAAGACTGGTCACAATCTGTGAGGGCAAAAATTGGTATATTTGAAGGTATAATTGTCCCATTATGTTACATGGATGCAAGGAATTGAAATGTTTGAGGACAGTGGGACTATGGCAAAAAGTTAGGGATGATGTCAACTCCCAATGCATTCTCACACACACAATCCCAGGGCTTATTTCCTGCTAGGTATTATTCATATTGAGGCCTTCATTACTCTGTCCTATCCCTTTCATGTTTTGCAACATGATATTGCCGAGTTATTTGTCAACTGCCTCATACCTAGGGTGACTATTATGCTTTAAATTCCTTTTTTTTTTTTTTTTATCCCTGGGGATGGGAGAAAAATGCCCACATATTCCCTGTAAGACGTAGAAGGCATTTAAAAGAGGTGAAAGCAAAAGGCTGGAAATCCTCCCATCTTGTTTTTCTTTTCCTAAAGAAGGCACAGATAAGGGAGACACATGAGGATTTTTCCCTCTAAGGCTCAGTCATCTGTTCTTGATGCTACTTCACTAACATGGAAAATGGCAAAAATACATGGAAAAAAATCCATTTAATTTTCATACAGACCAGAGGTTATAGAACAAGCTGCTTAGCAGTGTTTTGTTGAAGATTTTGAACATTTTAATTTTTCTCAATGACATCACAAGTGACAAGAAGAAGAGGGCTGCAACTGATGCAAATACTGAAACTATTTTGGCAGCATCTGTGAGTGGGATTGATTTTGAGGACACTGATGATTAGAATGCCTCAGTACAATTAAGTGATGAAACAGTGTATAGTGTAAACACCTCACATACTTCCACCAACCAGCTCTTCTATATCAGTTCCTATACACATGTGACATAAGACAGAGGATGTTCAAGGCCAGTGTATTGGCAGTAGTTGGTAAGGATCCACCAACCAGGGGAGTATATTACCAGCACTACCTGATTGGGTATCAGGAGGGTTAGTAACAGGTGCGTAGGGAGTGCAATGTAACCACTTCAGTGGTTGTCACACTACACTCCTCTGACCCAGGTAGCTGCCTTTTCTTTCTGTCTCACCCATATGTGGATTGCTGGCATTCATTTCACAAACATACAGTCTCTCCTCACACATAATGCTTGACAACACTTAACTCATTCTATGTAACTCTAGATATTCTTGCAAATGAGTCCTATGTGCTAGTCCTGCCTTTTGGCAAAATGGTAGGAGCAATAGACAAAAGAACAGGCAGGAACAATGGACAGGAACATTATATAGAAGTAGTAATTATGAACATTTACATGTGAGCATTAGGTAGTAGTAGTTGTCTGGAACATCAGGTATAACTAGTCAGAAGGAACATTGGAGAGGGCCCTCTGGAAATACAGTGCTAGAATTACCCTCTGCCAAGTGGCCTGTTAAAGGTGAGGCACCAAAGGTCTATGAAGCAGCACTGGAGTTCACCATTTTTGGAGACATTTGCTGTGGCCTCCCTTTTGAGGGAGTTTCCAAAGGGAACAGGCATCAGAGATGTAAATAGATGTTCAAGGCCAGAAGCTCCTAGATTCAAATTGCTTTCACTTATGTGAAAAACTTGATATGTAACCATAGTTATCAGATTGTAGAATTTGGATCATAGCCAAATTTTCCATTAGATTTGGTTGTATACAATTCATAATATACGTAATACTGTATCATAATTTACCCCAAAATTGTAATAGAAAAATAAAAACCATGACAATTCCATATAATAAAAATCCTGTTGAAGGAAAAGTATCTTTCCTCTTTCAAGTAAAAATATTTTCCCACAAGTTGGTATCCATTACAGCAAGTGAAATCAGACAAATCTGTTTAAGTGGCTTGCTGGATCAAGATTATCAAAGCCTTTGATGATTTTGAATGTTTGTATGGAATAATTTCTTAAGCTTCTCTGCAGATTTGATCATCAGTCAGGAAATAATGATAGTAGCTTGTCTCTGCACTTGCTCCATTTTTTTCAAATAGGGTGACCAAAACTGAAACAATATTCAAGCAGAGGACACATCAGAGACTTGTAAAGAGTGAGGATAATTTTCCTGGACTCTAAATTAGTGCTCCTACCTGTAAATCCAAGAATTCTGTTTGCCCTTTAATAGCTTCTGTGCACTGCTTACTTGCCTTTAAGTAACCAGAAATTATCATACTCAAGTCTCTATCATCATTTTACCTTTTTGTACTTAAAAAGAGACTTCATACTGTAGCTTTCATTTTCATTTTTTTTTAACTAATCATGACTATCTTAAAAATACACATTTCCTGTTATTATCTCACCAAAATTTCCGACTTGCCTTCGTATACCTATCTATCCCAACATTGTGAATTCTTATAAAATTTATTTCTCACCTTATGTTTACAATACTGGGCCTGCACTTTTGGGTCAAATGGCTCAACAAGAAACATTGGAACATGCCAATCCTCATTTTCTTTGTGCTTGGAGAGAACATTGCTTATTTGTGGGAGGGTTGCTGGGACTGCTAAGGGCTGTGATACATTCTCGTCTTCATAAACTGAAAAAAAAGTCCACTGTTACTTTATATTAATTCCAAATAAATAAGACAAGAAACAAATTGTTCACATGATCATACTTCATACAACCGAATGAATATGATGACCTCAATTCATATAAACTAAAAGAATTACAGACATTACAGTACTCACAATTAGACACATCATTTAGGCAACGAAAGGGAAGACTTCCTTCTGACATGTTCATCTCTTACAATAATGGCGAATAGCAACATTCATATTATTAAACCCTTTATATCAGTATTCTGCAATAGTATCCTTCACTAACCTCAAAACTCCATTACCTAATGATTCCCAACTGAGATAAAGACTTACAGTACCTATTTCCAATCCTTCATGGCTAATGAAATTCTACAAAATTACAAACCATGATTTGATGTCAACCATCATTCTTGTTCTAAGTGTCAAACAATATAAACCTTCTCCCTTAGAATATGTAGACTTTGCGGCAACTTAACCCAAGTGTTCAAAGTTTTGAACAAGTTTGATAACGTGAATCACAAATATCTTTATGAAAGACAAGAAAAAATGGTTACTAGGACAAATGGAGTGAAATTCAGCCCCACAGGGAAAAATCCTCTTTTGGCCTGTGTCCCTGTTCCTTCTTTTGGGGAGGAGGAGGAGAGGATTTCCAGTACATGTATAAGGATATATTCTGCAAGCTGTTCACATCATATATAAGACCAAGACTAGACATTCTTATCAAGTTTGCAAACCACATCTAAAGAAGTACAAAGAGAAAATGGAGAAATTTCAGGGGAGAGCAATTAAGATGGTACCAGAACTATTTTGTGGAGGTGCAGATGTGTAGAAGTTTTCAAAAAAGGAGAGAGAATGCCGGGGAAAAGAGAGTAGTGAGAGTAAGTGAGCTTGGTCAGGACACTTGCATGAGGAAGTACCAGGAGAGATTGAGTGTAGAACGGCAAAAGGTAAGAGCAAATGATGAGGGGAGTGGGATGTATTTAGGGAAGCAGTGATGGCATGTGCAAAAGATGGATGTGATGAGAGTGGTGTTTGGACAGTGATTGCAAGGAAGGAGTGAAAATGACCGGGAGATGTACAAGAGAAAGTGGGGGGAGGTCAGGAGGATGATGCAAGAGTTGAAAAAGAGGGCAAATGAGAGTTGGGGTGAGAGAGTATCATCAAACTTTTGAGAG
>JAUUDZ010049682.1:4753-21141 GCA_032361705.1 Panulirus versicolor | reverse complement strand
GTGATGATAATGATGATGATGACCTATAATGATGATGCCTGTGATGATGAAGAAGATGAGTGATGATAATGAAGATCCAGATGATGGTGAGACAGATAAAAAGGAGACGACGCCCCACGACACGTCAGTTTTGATACACTGTGGCGATAGACACAGGATGGCGGAGTGTAACGTGATAGACACGGGATAGCGGGGAATAAGGTGATAGACATAGGATAGCGGGATATAAGGCGCCTGCAACACCCTCTCTCTCTCTCTCTCTCTCTCTCTCTCCAACCACAGGACGCTGGACTCCCTTTCCCTCCTTGACCTCAGCTCTCGTCGCCCGTGGCCTGCCAGGCAGTAACTACCCACATCATCTCACCCTCCCTTCCCCTCCCAGCTTAATCGCCACACATTTCTGTCTTCCAGATTTGCTTGCGTTCTCTCTACCGCTGCTAATGCTCCCCTTCAGTTCGCCATCCTTCGTTTAACTTTCCTTTTCTCTGTGTGTGTGTGTGTGTGTGTGTCTGTGTGTGTACTTCGGTCTCCCACCGTGGTTTTGATTGGTCGATTCTTGTTTATTTAAATGTTCCAACTGAGAATAAAATGTACAGTAGCTTCTTGATAGTTTTCTTTTTAAAATGGATTTATATCATTCAATAAAATGTTTTTGCGAATGTAAAACACATCCACAAGATTCCCTCATCCTTGTATTTCATTGACTTATCTTTCTTTTCCACTGTTTGCTACATTCTTTCAAGCTCCTTCCCTTTGCACAAGCAGGTGGCAATCCTCTCCCTTTTGCAAAAGGTTCCCCTCATTCTCCCGTGGGAAGAATTATAGCAGCGTTCACCGCTTCGCTTACATCGTCTTGGCCGGGGTCGTGGTGCTGATTCTCTTCAGCAATGGAGGCTGTTGCTATTGAGTCTTTCGGCCATTTCAAGGCGTGCACAATGCTCGTCATAACCTCAGCCGTGTTTGAGAGACGCTAGCCACCGTCAGCCAGAACCACCAGCAGGAGGGTGGGTCACGGCACTTGGTCATGCAACTCAGCACCGTGACACCGTAATGAACCAGGGACCCCTCGACCTCAACCCAACGCCCTCTTTTGCACGTCTCGACCTCACACACACACACGCCCTTCCTTGCCACGCCTTCACGTACGGGCAGCAGAGTTTATGTTACCGGTTGTAGCCCTAGAAAGTCAATGTCTACCTTGAGGTTCAAAACTGCGCAAGGGTTCCTTTAATCTAGAATAAACACTGTACAACGTCAATATTGATTCCCATCACACGGTTACGGCATTGGATAGTGTTTATATCACCCACGAGGAGTGTTAGCGTCTCTATATCCCAATCTGCCAGTTATATTCTTATGATCTACCAGGGGACAACGTAATGATCTACCTTGTTCCTTATAGTATCTCCCTTCGCGAGGCTAATCAGTTCTTCTCGTGCTGTGTATGGCAAACAGTGTGAGAGACGAGCCTAATTTGTATCGGTCCTCCGTATGCCCTCGGCTTCGCTCCTTTACCACCAAGATATTGGCGTAGGAGAAGGGATGAAGGTGGGGGAAAACTACTAAGAACGAATCTACACTTTTATCTTATTTCTTTTTTTTTTCATCTCTGTATCCATCACCATTCTGGCTCTCTCCCCTTCCCCTGTCAACGGGGCCATTACCTCCGTTAATCCATCCTCTAACTACTCATTAGCATCAGAAATCCTGGTGGTAATGCATTGTTATTACGTACTGATGATCATTATCCTGTCATTATATCGTTACATTCATAATGTGCAAATACCACATTCGCCGGCATAATGTTACCCGCATAGATCCTACGAAAGTGTTAGTAACAGGTTACGTCATGAGGATTATATATATCCAGATATTTCTCATGTCACCTTTTTCTCTGGGTGTCATGGGATCGTTTGAGCAGGAGCTGATCTCCAGGCGATTCCCGTTGGTGAGTTTCAGCGACATTTCCGACATGCCTTAGTTTCAGCGACATTTCCGTCATTCCTTAGTTTCAGCGACATTTCCGACATGCCTTAGTTTCAGCGACATTTCCGTCATGCCTTAGTTTCAGCACCCAGAAACATTTATGTCTATTGCATATGGTGCATCTGTTTATAGAAACTTCTAATGAAACCTGATTTCATATGTATATATATAAATATTACAGTTCTTTTTTATACTGTTCACCATTTCCCACGTTAGCGAGGTAGCGTTAAGAACAGAGGACAGAGCCTTTGAGGGAATATCCTCACTTGGCCCCCTTCTCTGTTCCTTCTTTTGGAAAATCAAAAACGAGAGGGGAGGATTTCTAGCTCCCTGCTCCCTTCCCTTTTAGTCGCCTTCTACGACATGCGGGAATACGTGGGAAGTATTCTTTCTCCCCTCTCCCCAGGGATAATGATATATAGATAGATATAAATATGTATATAGATAGTTTAAGAAAGATTATGTTAAATCAATTGATATGATATGTCCTAACTCTCATAGGTGTAAGTGGGTGGTGAAAGGAAGTGGGTAGGAAAAAAGGTGCTTTTTTTGGTATACATGAGCCTTCTGTTGCTTAATAGATTTATTTTTGCAGCAACTGGATTATGTTTTGCTGAACGAAGCATCTACACAGCTGAGGTGCTGGCCTTTGTTCTGCAGCAGTTGATGGAACAACCAAGCTTGCCTACATTGTTTATGAGAACTGTCATTCAAACACTCACACATTACCCTAAGTTGCTGGGCTTCATAATGAACATTTTACAACGACTGATTTCAAGACAGGTTAGCTCTGAAAAGAAGAATGCATACTTTTGATGTAGTTTGTATTGTTATAGAATTTTTTGTTCATCTTCTAGTGTTTTCAATAGAATAGACTTGCAGGTTTTACATAATCATATTAAATAAAATCAGAATGTTTTAACCTTTCATGAAGTATAGTAAGTTGAGTAGGCTCTGTAATATATGAAAATTGCTTGAGACCTTTTTCCTTTTAAGTTATTAGTTAAGAGAGCTTTGTGAGGTATGAATAAGGTTTTTCAAATGTTTTATATACATGTGCAATTTATCAATGATAATGTCAGATAAACTTTACCTTCAGCAGACAGAGCTAGGCATCATTTATCTGGATCTTGTGGCCTTTCAAAAAAAGATAAAAGCCATTGGTGATGCCTTTTGTTGCACTAATGCTCTCTCAAACAGAATACTTACATCAACTTTCTGGATGGATGAAATTGCAGTGATATGAAATGTTCAGAGATCTTTTGTGGGTAGGATTATGAATCGAGGAGTGTGGTGATATGTGTGTGTGAGGCAAGTGTAGGACAGTTTAGGAGTAAGTGCTCTATTTCTCCAGTATGGAAATTGCATCTTGGGCATGAGGTATCTTTTGATATATTGAACTGGTGTTCGTTTAATATTGTAGAGGAGGTTGGTTTTATGATGCTTTGAATGTTTTGTGTAATTGTAGAGATGGATGGTGTCCACATGTATATACGCATTTTATTTATTATTATTATTATTATTATTATTATTATTATTAATATTATTATTATTATTATTATACTTGATTGCTGTTTCCTGTGTCAGCAAGGTAGCACAAGGAAACAGATGAAGAATGACCCATCCACTCATATACACATATATTTACATAAACGCCCATACACTTACATATACACATACCTATCAACATATATACATACATATACATACACAGACACATACATTTATACACATGTACATATTCATACATACTTGCCTTCAATCCATTCCCAGCACCACCCCACCCCACAAGGACACAGGATCACTGCCTCCTGCTTTAGTGAGGTAGTGCCAGGCAAACAGACAAAAAAGGCCACATTCATTCACCCTCAGTCTCTAGCTATCATGTTTACTGCACTGAAACCACAGCTCCCTATCCTCATCCACGCCCCACAGACCTTTCCATGGTTTACCTCAGACATTTCACATGCCCTGGTTCAGTCCATTGACAGCACGTCGACCCCAGTATACCACATCATTCAAGTTCACTCTATTCTTTGCATGCCTGTCACCCTCCTGTAGGTTCACGCCCCAATCACTCAAAATCTTTCTTGCTCCATCCTTCCACCTCCAGGAGGTGAACGCTTCAAGAGATGAATGAATGTGTCTGTAATTTGTTGCAAGGGGTCATTTGGGAGATTTTAGTGCAGGAGTGAGTTTAGTCAGCTTTTGAATAAGTTTTGTGCCGAAAAAGGATTGATGATTGGAAATACCAGTTTTAAAAAAAGTGTATAGATAAGTATATGTACTATAAGTAAATGTGTATAAGTGGGTTGGGGGGTCAGTGGGCATTATTGGATTTTTTCAGTCTTTAGAATGCCTGTAAAGTTTCCAGGACATTATTTTGGCCAGCAGAGTCATGATTTGGTGGAGATGGAAAGTGTTCTAGTGGATCTTATTTACTTGGACTTAACATTTTCTTTTATTTTTTTATTGATCTACTTAATTTTTTTCTTTTTTGTTGTACAGATGTGCCAATATTGAGTGAACCTCACTGCTTGAGGGAAAAAATACTTTCATTACTTTGAAGTTGCTTTTCATCCTCAGGTGTGGAAGCAGCGAAAAGTTTGGGAAGGATTCATTAAATGTTGTCAACGTGCTGGAACACAGAGTTTTACAGTGCTGCTGCAGCTTCCCCCAACGCAACTTGCAGATGTTTTCACCAGTGCCTCTGATCTCCATACAAGACTCATTTCTCATATAGCTACTCTCACTGAAAATCAGGTAAGAGATCCTAAATCATTACAGCATATCCTCACATATACTAAATAGTTTTTTGGTAATAGTGATTACAATTACTGAATTATTTTGTTTTTCATATACTTGAAATAAATCTTTTCCATCAGATAAATTTTACTCTTTTTGTATTGGTAGATAACTAAAGACTTTGAATTGAATATATTTTGCACAGAGGGCTTAGAGACACTTGCTTTACAGTCTCATCCTGTTAGAGCAGCTTGTCCCAACACATTCAGCGTATAAGCACTGCAGGAATTGTCTTCTGTTGGCCATACAAGCACAAACAGATCTTAGAAATAAGCAAAATGTTTGTTAACTCCCTACCAGGACCAACTTTTAGCCCAGTTTCTCTTCAGCTGCTTAAGAAACTTCATCTACAGTCACATGGGATTAAATTTGTAAATGAATGGCCATCAGCAATTCAGGGATGGGCCATTTTGATGCCTGCTTCTTTCCCTACACGTTGAAGCTTTGGAGCATTATACCCTCTCATGTCTCCTAATAACTGTGACTTGGCACATTTCAAAAGACAGATTTTTCATTTTCTCAAAAATTTGTAAATACTTTCCCTAGTCTTTCTTTTTCCGTTTCATGATTATCTTGAACATGTGCTTGGTGTTAATGCAGTATTGTAATGTTGGGTAGTTATTGGGTCTAAAGCGATTCTGTTTGGGTGAGAGATGGCTACCTGCATTATTTATTTGCTTATATATAGATATGCCAAAGACCTCTTTCCAAAGCCTCCTGCAGCCCAAGGTTGTGCTACTTTGGTAGCAGAAAAATATGGACTTTGGAGTGGGAATATCTTTGACAAGACTGTACTCTTAGTGATACAGCCTTGCTAATGTGGCTTTTCATTTGTGGTGTAACCTCTTGCAATTGGAGCTGGGTAACACCCAATTGCAATATGTATGCATTTATAAAGGCTTGATCGTGGGCACCAGAACCTGTTATCATTGCATTGTTATAAAATATTCATGATTGAAATTATTAGAAAACTTGATGGACCTCATGGTGTGAAGAAGATAATTGATTTTACCATGGGAAGATTCAGTATATTGATGTCCTTGTAAGCTGCCAGTTTAGAGGATTTTCTGTCTTTGTATATTACTTTGTTCTGTTTAGATATTATATTTTATTTGATATATATTTGATTATACTTTGTCGCTGTCTCCTGCATTAGCGAGTTAGGGCAAGGGGCAAGGAAACAGATGAAAGATATTATCTTTATGAATACTGTCTTCATTTTTACAGAGAGCACACATACCATCCAACTTGATGGAAGTAATTGAAGGCCACAATTCATCAGACCAGCCACAGTCTACCCCTAGTGAACCTCAACCAACCCCTCAGGAGGTAATTATTTATTCTGATTATTGATAAGGCCAGTTATGTAGAGGAAATAAGATTTTAGATTTTGCATTAGTGATTGAATTCATATAATTTTGACGATTAATTGAAACATTGCAAAGTATTGACAGTGGAACTCACTGTTAGACAATTGTTGTGATGCATATGGAAATGTTTCATTATGAAATCTGGGGCTTTCCACTCCATTTCATGACAGGTTGTTCCCATGGAGCACTGTAATCTGTGCCCACCATAAATGGCAAAAACCCATTCACAGAAATGCTATTTATTTTATCTTTTCCCCCTGACTTAGTTATTGCTACCTGTATTCTTATTCCCTTAAGCATTTTCAATTATTTTTCCCTCACCCACTTTTTCTCAAGTTTCTTGCATCTTTTAGGAATTCCGAAGTTCTTAAGAGTTGCTCTCTTCTTTCTCTTAACATCAGTGCTGCTTTTCAACATGCCTTTCTCAACAGTATTTTTTAATGGTTAGCAATTCTTCTTTTACAGACCCTTTTTCTTTTTCCAACCAGTATGTCTCGGACTGTATCACAAGGAGAATGAAAGATAACCTTATTATTTACTTATGCTTGTCTTCCTTTATCTCCATGTAATCCCTTTTCCTTGTTACTTTTCAAACTTCTTATACTTGTTTTAGTACTTTTTTAACACTGTTGATGCATATACCATCTTTCTTGTTTACCAAAAATACTATGTTTTTGTGTCATGACTAACGCTTAAAGCTCACTTAATATGTCTTAATCATCCATTATCAGTCTGTCCATCAGTAATCAGGAGTCACACTTTAACCTTCAACACTACCTTGGTTACCATTTCAAAACTGCATTAGATACTCATGAAAATTCATACAGTTGTTTCTCATCATCTAAAGAATTGATTGGCAGAAGCAGCATGACTTTAACAGATAAAAAAGGTTGAATTTGTAACTTAACCTACTTCCTAACTTGAAAAAATTCAACCTTTTGCCATGACATTTTAGTTTGTTTGCCAGTGTCAAAAGAATACTTTTTCTTTAGCTGGTCATAAAAAAGGCTTAATATGGCTCATAACAAAAAAATTCTACCTTTGGCCCTGGAACTTCATGTAGATGTTAATGATTATTTTGCAGACAATGTTTCTGCCTACTAATCATATTTCATTTCCAGCAACTGTATTGCTTTTCTGGCAACATTTGTTCCATGGAACACCCTTCCAGTTATTGTAAAGATATAATTTACTCTATGTAATCATTGTTATTCATGTTTTCCTGATTAATTTGCCACCAACTACCCATACATGTTCTTCCTTATGATCATTAATTATTTCTGCATTAACTCATCATATTTTCCCACTACATTAGTTTGTCTGATGACAGTACAGTATTTGGTTCATTATCTTCCTTCCATGCGCCTGATAATTCATGAAGGAATTTACTTACTGTTGTCATTTTTACATGATATTTCCATCCACCTTCTACTCAGAGATATATTTTTTCTTTAGAGATTTAACATGGAAGGATATATGCTCCACCTGATCCAGCCTTCCTTGTATATTTTTTCATTTTACATGTTTATTTATTGTATTTAAGATTAGAAGACATTTTTTTACCTTTTACACACGTAAACCGATCAAGTATTTGAAGTATTCCATACTTTTACTTAATCCTCTTGTTAGTGGACCTGTCATATTGTTGCTTTAAATCTTTTATTCTTCCTTCCTATATGTCCCCAGCTATCATTCTTGTGGCCAGTGAGCTCTGTTTTGATTACTTTGTTTTCAGTACAACAGTTACTTTTGCTACCCAGGGATTTTTCATTTAATTAATTTGTTTTCAAGAGATTCCATCTTGTGTCCATTCCTATTCAGCTTTATTTGACTGGTTGTCTTATGGAAGACTTATTGTTATCTGTTGGAATGGGATTACTCTTGCTAACCATTTGTATGCTTCTATCAGTATCTTGTAAGTTGGTGTGAAGATAAATGTGTTTTCTGTGGATATGAGGATGTAGGTGAAAAATTACTACCCATACATCAACTGCATGTCATAAAAGGCTAAAGAGGGGTAGGAGTGAGGGCCTGTAAATCATCCTTTTCTCTTGTGGGAACCGAGGAAGGGGCCAAGTGAGAATTTTTCCTCAGAGATTCAGGTCATTTTTTTCCCAAATACTACGTCACAAGAGAGGGAAAAAAATTAATGTGTTTAATGAATACAGAGTTTGCCATAATTCTTGAGTTAAGTACCAGAATCCTCCACAAAATTATCAAATTTTAAGGACAGTATGTGGTGTGAGGTGGTTTGATCAAGTAGGTAATAAACAGGCAAGAGAGGTGTGGTAATAAAAGAAGTGTAATTGATAGAGCAGAAGAGTGTGTGCTGAAATGGTTTGGGCCTATGGAGAGAATGAGTGAGGAAAGATTGACAGAGAGGATGCATGTGCCTGAAGTGGAGGGAAAAAGGAAAATGGGGAGACCAAATTGGAGATAGAAGGACAGAATAAAAAATTTTCAGCAATCAGGGCTTAAACATGCAGGAGGGTGAAAGGCTTGCATAGGATACAATGAATTGGAACAATATGGTTTACTGGGGTCAGTGTACTGTTGTAGACTGAACCAGGGTATGGAAGGGCTTATGGGGCCTGATTGTGGATAGGAAGCTGCGGTATTGATGCTTTACACATGACAGCTAGCGAATGGTTGTGAGTGGATGGGGCCATTATTCATCTGTTCCTGGCATTACCTCGCTAACACAGGATATGGCAATGAAGTGTGAAAAAAAAAAGTTTAATGTAAATAGAAGTAATGAGTTAGGTACCAGAGGTGAAAAAATGTGCATAAAGTGTTCCAAAAATACTTTAAGAAACTCTAACCATCATACATAGGACAGTGGTGGCAGCACTTACTTGTAGAAAACTGCAGTACTGCATCGTTGCCTTCAGATCACTGGGTTTTGCTCCAGGAAGCTCCCCCATTTTTTAAGAAGCTACCTCCGTCTGTAACACATCTACTAATACATATGACAAACACAGTAAGGGAAAAAACAAATAATTGAAATTATTTGATGTGACAGGGGTGTAATGAATTTGTTGACATTGGCAATGTGGTCCTCCACCTTCCCTTTCAGTATATGGTCATACACTTCAGTAGAGAATTTATTGAACATTTTGTCAATAATATGCAGGTCCTTGCAATGGATCATCATCATTATCAAACCATATTTTTCATTATCAAATTTTTTTAATTTGGGTAATGGAAAATACCAAATGTAAGCTCTGAGCTGAGGATGCTGTGAGAGTCCTGTCTAGGCTGGAGCAGGAACTTGCCCATAAGTTGCATTAACTTAGATTCATAAGCTGCAAATGCCACCATTCAGCCATGAACTATGAAAGTCTTAGTGTGAAATTTCAAAAAAGTGGTATGATAGTTGTACTTGTGAATTTGAGTTTCGGGAATTATCTCACCTCTACTAATGTCTTTTTCTAGGTGTTATATGTATCATAAGTAAACTTTATACCCATATATTCAGTATAATGTGTGACTTACCGTACATAAAGTTGTTTCATTATTGAGAGTTATCATTTCTTTTTCAGACCTGAGGGGAAGAGGACTGTATGACATTGTGGTAAATTTTAAGTCATTCAGTCCATTTCATGTAAATGTAATCCAGACCTAAGAAGTATGCAGCTGTAGGAAACTTCCACAGAGTCACTTTGTAAAGGAATGAACTGACAAATCAATTACAGTATTTATGTTCCCCATGGTAATAGTAAAGTGATATTAAGTACAAATGTTTTCCTTGTTGACACTATAACCTGTTCCGATTGTAGCACAACTGGTTATTTTTTTCATATAATATTATCTTTTTCGAAATGTTTTTCTTACATAGTGCATTCTAGTACATAATAATATATATTGTATCAAATAATATTTCATTAGGAATAATATAGCCAGTTGTGGATTTTATTTCTATGGGCAAATGAATGACCTAATTAAGTATGGCAGGCACGTAACGTATTTCAATTTTCAGTCAACCAGGTTATCTTCTTTGGCATGATAGGTTATCATAGTCAAAGACTCTGTTTACCAGATATCATTTTCTTTATTAATGTAGTATTGGTGATTAATATAGAATGTTAACTTTTTAAGCCATTATGTGAAAATTAATTAATTATTTTATATAAAACTTTCATGTATTTTTCATCCTTGTGGTTGTTGAAGTGATACAAGAATTTTATTGTACTGAAGTAAAGCTTTAGGTGCCATTCATTGGTGACTAGTGTACTTCTTCCATAACCAAGGTAGCATAAGGATTCAGTCACAAACATTGATCTCTTTGAAAATGTCCAAAATCCAGGTAAGGTACATGTCTGGTAGCTAAATGTCTGTGCAGTCTCTCTCTCTCTCTCTCTCTCTCTCTCTCTCTCTCTCTCCCCCCCCCCCCCTTGTTTCTTCCTATAATTGTTCCGGCATGCGTCTTGCACTTGAATGTATTTGCTGTTAATTTCTGCTAATATGACTCAGGTTATATGTTTTTACATATATGATCTGAGTCAATGAAAAACAAAGGTGGTTAACTTCATTTAGGAATGAGCTAGATTATGTTGATGGAGATATTAATTTGGGTTTATGTATAAAATTGCACATAATGTTCTGAATGTAAAATGGAAACTGGTTTTGTAAAACACATGGTTTTGAACATACATTGAATGTAACTCTGAGGCCTTGACTTTTGACTCGGACCTCTAAGACTCGATTAGATGCAGAACTTTCCACATCCATGCCTTCCTTTAATCCAGTCTTCACATACTATGTACACAATCATTTTAGTTTATAAGACCTTTTGACTTTGACCTTTGACTCCAGCTCTAAAAATTTAGTCAGGTGTAAAACTCTGTTGCAGTATATGCGGTACAGGTTTGGTATATATCCAATCATTTTGTTGTAAGATATTGTTTTACACAAACATTGAAGAGCATTTTGGTACATAGGACCGTGTGACTACCTTTTATCCCGGATCTATAAAAGATAATAGAATGTAGTGCTTTCTCTACAGCATTTCTAGGTATCTTTGGTACATATCCAGTCCATTTGACATTATATAAATGCACATAATATTGACATTTGAACCTGACTGTCAAAATTAGTGATGTAGAACTTAAATGTAGTATTTGTGGTATGATTTTGGTCTGTAACCATTTACCACACAATCATATTTACTATACACAAGCATATACAGAAGTACTCTTACCATTATCCCTAATTTCCAAATATAAAGTTGATGCAGAACTTTGTATATGATATCTGTTGAGCATGTTTGGACACTATCCACTCACCCAGTTATGAGATATTTTGTATACAAATTTGTGGTAGCATTTTAGTTCTTATGAGATCTGGTGACCTTGACTTTTGACTGTGATCTTAAAAACTTAATTTGGTGTAGAACTTAGCTGTGGTATGTTTCGTCCACATCCAGTCACCTTGTCATGACACTATATATTTGTTTAGGGCACTTGAAGAAGGACTAATCAACATGCTCCTTTGCTTTGCAAGTGGGAGAATGGGCTTGTTTTATGTCACAGATATGATTACTGTTACTGAAACTTTGCATCCCTCCTCAGTGATTGTTATCCTAGATACTCCTTATAACTATTATGATTTTAACATCGATAAACTTTTTCAATAATGGTTTAAGTGCTTTTGATGCCAGTAGGTCGTAAACATACATCAGAAACACCAGCCCCAACCCTCATAGCGTACCACTTGTTACTTTGACCCAGTTTTTTATTTATGAAGAAAGGTTTTGATTATTGAAGGAGTTCCCCTTTTTTTTATGAAGATAAGTTTTGATTATTGAAGGAGTTCCCCTATTATTGCTGCCTGATTTTTATGAAATACTGTCTTCATGTGAGGGGAATAGTGTTGAATGACTTGTGGCAGTCTAAGAACTTGTGATTTACCCACCCATCTTCTGTCTAGCTCCATGATTACTCTTTCATAATAGTTTAAAGGTTTTGTTTTCCACAGCTGTTTCCCTCTGCATCTCACATACATAGTAATTAACCTTGGGATAGGTGAAAAAGAGTACTGCCTATGTATCTCCTGTATTGTAGAAGGCAACTATTGAGGGGGTGGGAGCGGATGGCTAGGAATCCTTCCCTGAATATTATGACTCGATAAGGAACAAGGGTAGGTGAGAACTCACACCCCTCCCCCCCAAAAAATAGGGGGGGGGGGGTTGTCAACTATTACTAAGGTGAGAGAGGGCAAAAAGAAATAAATTATCCATTTTCGTTCTCTAATTGTATTCAGCATTATTTTACAAAACATACTCTTAAGACAATCCATTCCCCCCTCTCCTTTCTTAAAGATGTAGTCATACCTTCATTAGTACTGATATAACTTTCTTTTTGTGGGGAGGCATTACAAAATGATAATTATTATACTGATGAAATGTGTAAAGTGGGTCAAAAGTCCTGCCTAAGTACATACAACAGGTACTAGTCTCTTTTTTTGTCTGAGCTGTGCACTCAACCAATGGGAAGAGCATTTCTTGGTCAGTAATCAGCCAATCAGCACTTTGAGTCACTGGTTTTGAGTCTTTACCATGGTCAATATCTTCATAATATTTTTGCCTACTTTTGTGTGTGCAAGAGGCCCATAATGTTTGAAAAAAAAAGGCCTGCAAGCGTGTTGGTAGTGTGGGCAGTCATCAAAAAAAGGCCTGCAAGTGTTAGTTGTGTGAGCAATCGTTTAAGGAAAACCAATAACTTGGATGAGAAAATGCAGTTCATAAGGCATGATGATACAACTGACATTCGTTTCCAGCACTTTTGCCAATTTATTTATTGTTTTTGCCCACTTTTCTGTGGGCATGAGGGCTATAATGTCTGGAAAAAGGCCTGCAGTTGTTAGTCATGGTAAGAAAAAGGCCTGCAGTTGTTAGTCATGGTAATGTGAGCAGGTATTTAAGGAAAAGCAACAGTCTGGATATTTAAATGCAGGTTATAAGGTGTGACAAGGCTTCCTATGGCCATGTTTACTGCAGTATTGTTAATTTGTTGCATTTTTGCGTACTTCTGTGTGTGGGTGCAAATTGTCCACAGTTTATAGCAGAAGGCCTGCAGATGCATGTGCATACAGGCATTGGTCGGACAGAATGCACAGGTGAGTACTGTACCGTAACTTACAGTATTTTTTACCGTTAGATATTATTGTTATTACTTATAAATTTATTTAAAACAATCAAGTGGACACAACCATCATTTGTGTTATTACCAGGATGCTGGTGAAGTCCTTATGTATTGCATTGCTTGGTGAGCACTCATGCTGTTGGTATGCATCATTGGAGGCATGTTGTAATTGCTCTATTTAGTGCTCTTTTTGCTCAGTTCTTTGACCCGAAATACATCACATAGTTAACGTTTCATTGATAATTTAAAAATTCATAGAGTATGTATGAAGAGGTTTCACCAACTACATGTACCTTACATGGTGCAAGATCCTCAACATTTTACTTTGCATTAACTGCCTCAGCACCTATTTCTGTGCAGTCCCTTCTTGTTACTGTTGGGTGTAATGTATGTACTGTGAATAGTGGAACATTCTTTGATCTCCTTTCGTTTCCCCATCTGCTATAACAACTCTCTTTTGAATTCAGTCTGATTATTTCTTCCTGAGCCAATAAATTTATGTCATCTGCTTTAGGCCCAGAATTCCTAAGCTTCCATTTTCAAAGTTAACTGCATTTATTTCTTTCTTTCTTGTACTTTTCAAATGCTGTATGGTTTTTGTGGTGTTTACATCTCCATGGAATGTTCATACTCTGACCTCTTTCCTCCATATCATACATTTGCATCCATTTACTACCTCCATCATTATAGACTTTACAGAACCTCCTCTACCACTGCTCTTTTCTATGACGGAGGGATTCCTTTCCCAATTTGTATTTCAAATGGATTTTGTTTTGCCTTGGTCAGTTACCATCCTTCTATATCTTCTTTGGGTCACATTACCTCTATGCAGTATGAAGTGGGTTAATCACATAAGGAATGACATTGTTAGGGAGAGTTTTGTTAGTATGTACAGTCTGACAGAGAGCTGGTAGTTGTGTACTGAAATGGTTCAGGCATATGAAGGAGGAAAAAAAAAAAAGATTTGTGTCAGAATTGGAGAGAGCAAGTGGGAGGGGGAGACCAAGATGGATGGATGGAAGGAAGCTTTTGGGTATTAGGGCTTAATCATTCAGGAGGGTGAGAGGCATGCATGGGATAAATGTGGTAAATGGGAGAAAATGGGATGATGCTATCAGTGGACTGATAAGTGTGGTGTATGGGAGAAAGTGGGATGATGCTATCATAGGACTGAATTAGGCATATGAAGTAGTCAAGGTAAATCTTATAGTAATCTTAGGGCATGGCTGCGGATGGTAAGCTGTGCAAATGAGCCTATTGTATGAGTGTTCTTGATATTACATCACAAAGGCAGGAGGAACTATCATGTGTATGATTAGGAAAAATAAAAATACCATTTCCTGTAATGGAATGTGGTCTTAATCCATTCCAAACATCCCTGATTTGCATATTTCTTACCCTTTCCATTATTACATCCACACATGGTTTAGCTCATTAAATAGTAATACCACACGAATAAGGAAATTTTTTTTAGTCTTTTACATTTCATAACTGCTTCTGCAGGCAAATAAGGCCAGCTGGTATACACCACCACTAATATGTTGCAGAGAATGATGACAGAATGAACATGTCACATACCTTTCACTTAGGTAACCTACAGCTGTACCTCATTTTATCCCAGCCCAATAGAAATCATACCCTACTCTTCCCATTATTCCTACAATCAGCTTTCCTAGAATTATAGGATACTGCTAACATGAATTAAAAATTCAGTATTTTATTTTATAGCTTCATACCCAATTAATAATATAAAAGGGAAAGGAAGAGAAAAAACCCTCACACATGTTCTTACAGCCCACTCTAAGCAGGGTGTTTTAGACAAGTGGATTCATACTCTACCAAATATAACAAATTTCACCATTTTATTAATGTTCGAAAAAATCCTGTTCATTTATAAAAATATTAATTTTGCCATTCAAGATGTTTTCAGAAATTTTTATTACCAAATTATTACCATAGCTGTTTATAAGATATACTCTTTTATTGTACAAAATTGTGAGATTTTAAGTGAATACATTAAATAAGTATGTTTAAAATATGTAAGGCATCATTCTAAAAAGTTTTCATTTTATTACTAAAATGAAAATAACAGTATAATGTCAAATTCAAAACACATACATAGCACCCGCATATCCATTTTATTTACAATTTATCTCCTCATTAATGATTACTGTTTGTTCTAAGATTTTCAAATAAGTAATTGCATTATAATTTTCTAATACATTAATCATAAATTTCATATAATGCCTTATATCATGACAATACTGCATGTGCACACTTTCAGTCACATATTAAATACTTTGTCATCACTAAAGTTTACAAGATATTTTATGTACATTAACAATTACGCTAAACCAAACAGATTTTAAAAACTATGCTTCTACTGAGACTTTATCAGACTGTTCTACTTCGACAGGAGCTTCACTGGGCACTTCGTCTTTGTCATCCTTATTTCCATAAACATTAGGGTATTGTGCCATACAGTCAGACATTTGTCGGAAAGGTCCTATACAGTCACTACCTTTGGGATCTGCTTCTGAGTAGTGGAAACAAGTAAATGCTTCCCGAAACTCAACACCACATGGCCCTGTTGCCATACCTCCTAAGCATGGGCAGGACCAATTGATTTCTCCATCTGGTTGTATAAGTCCGGCTGTTGAGAGTCAACAAACTTAGAATAATATTTTAAATATTTTACCTATTTAATGAACAACTTCAGTGTTAGAAAAATGCTGTATATGTAATATACCATATAAATAATTTCTCTAGTACTTTTACTCAATTAAATATCCAGTTAAAAATTCCGAGGCAAAAACACTACATCAAACATAAAAAATAATTTCAAATGTTTTACTGCCTGTATCTTGCCCATCTTTTAATAATCCCAATACTTAGAAAATTCATCACCCTATAAAATATGAAAAATATTCCTATGCTTTATCTCGTATAGTAATTATCCAGTTAAAAGCATGCTCCAATGCCAAAACATATCCCATTAAAAGGAATAATCAATAGTACTTTATTATCTGAAATAAAGTAAATGACAGTTCAATCAGCTGAGAATTCTCCAAAGTCTGTTTGTCAC
>JAUUDZ010049671.1:0-10519 GCA_032361705.1 Panulirus versicolor | reverse complement strand
TATATATATACCAAACTGATTTAAGCCACCCGATTAAGAAGGGAATGAGTATTTCAAATCCTCCACCAAAATATATCGTGTATGGATTACCTCACACTGCAGTATAATATACTGAACTTGCCTGCCGCGTAAGGAGATCGCTTTTGTATATAACAATATATATTCATAAGAAAGATGTATTTTAAAGCAAACATTCGAAAAATCTAATGGAAAATTTCCAAATAGTAAAGTAGCATAGTAATAATGGTGTCGGCACGAATGACAGCACGAGTAAATATAATACTATTTGTCAAAGGTCGTCACCACGAACAAGTTTTTGGTCGATATAACAACCTAAAAGAGAAAGAGAGTTAAAATTCCATAAATTGAGAGAAAAAGATGTGTATGAGTTCACTCGGCTGTAATATTAAAAAAGGAGAAAGGTTTATTATATAAAATCCACCTAAAGTTAACACTGCCAGTACATTGTGTAGTCACGATCATAATCTTTTTTTTCACAGGATGCTATAAGACAATTACCCACTGCTTCCCTTTCACGATTAATTTATGACCTTTTCTGAAACAATTACATCACATAACGTTCATTAAACTTAAACAAATAATATCTTTAGTTTGTGTAGATCGAGATACATTTCTCAGACAAATTACACCAACTCATATGGAATGTCATTCAATTTTGTGCAAGTAATCATTGAATCATAGAAAGCAATATAGTAGATAGTGGCAATGTAGCTGACATTTCACTTAATTATAAAAATAACCCCTTTGGTAACAGCTTCCTTGTCCCTCCTGGAAGAAGTAGGAGAGTACAGACGAGTTGTCTGTGTGGTAAGCGACGACGAACACGGTGCAGACGACGTCGCTAGTGGCTTATTCTAAATGACTGAAAATACAGAAGGAAGCAATGGACAGGTAGGTTTTCGCGAACTACGTTCGAAGGTAAGAGTGCTTTTAGTCCGGTAATGCAGTTTTCCAGGATATAAATGATAGAATGATCATGAAGGGGTTCTGTAATTGCGGGGCGAGTAGAGCCTTGTCATGGTGTCATTGCTGTGATGGTTTCATGCTTGGAGGTGGAGACGGGGCGGGTGACACCTGAGGTCTATTTGTCATAACTTTTACCCACTCAGCTCGAGCTGAGACCAAGCTATTGTCTTGTCAGCTGGTCAGTAAAGTTGTTGGAGGCTGCGGCTTGCAGGCCACCTTAACCCCCACAATTGTGAGGACGGAGGAACCTCAAATTCCTCCACTGTGCAGCCCCTGGTAAAGGATAATTACAGGTGCGCCACTCAGGTCTTTAGATATATGTGCGAGACTGTCAATTTCCTCCTTACTCCTGGTCGAGTTGATGTAAAAACTTTAGTATTTTGGCTTTGCGTCGAAACTAGTTTTAGTCAAGGGGCTCGTGATTTAGGTGGATTACATAGGTCATCGTTATTAAAAAACACAATGCCTTCAGAGTATGATTTGGTACATTGTATTACATTAATACTGAATTAGGTGACACCAGTTTATGCGTGAGATTGTGGGGTTGATTAACGTAGAGGTAGGTAATCTTAATAAATTGGTAACATTTTACGACTGCTGGTTTTCTAGAATTATGATCTATGTTCCTCTCATTTGGAGTCATTGCAGCCACTGTAGAGAGTGATTTAAGAACGTGAAATTATCATTTTTCACTCTTAAACGGATGTGTCATTATTCAAGAAATCGTCTGTGGTGGGGTTATGAGGGAGAGGGAAAATGTGGGTTAGTTTATGTATAAGTACTGTAAGATACCATAAAGAATAAAGATATGATAACCTGCCTATTGTAATGCTATAGATATATTGTGAGTTCTGTTAGAGGGTAGTATAAATACTGAAGGTGAAAAGAAGACTACAAAAAAGTACTTTCATGAAGATTTTTATGATACATTTTTCATTACATGAAGTATAAGTATGAGAAAAAATGTATTTGTGCACTATGTAAAAATACAGTGGAGATACGTTTGATTTTCTCTCATACTTGTTTTTTCATTTTTCTTTCTGCTTTTCGGTTTTATGACGGTTTGATTTTGGGGACAGGAACTAGGGTCTCTTTACTCTATTGAGCTCTTAATGAAGCTCAGATGTTTGTTAAGGGGTAGATCCCTTGGAAGTGCATAGGTTTCAGCCAATTGATACCTTGAATGAAATTTGTTGGTGCATAGTGAACTATTTCATAATGTCCTTTCCCTGCAAAATGCATTGAGTAATTTAGCCATATGAAATGTGACACACAATCCATTAGTCAGAGAGTTTGTATGAAGAGTTTGTAGAATAATGAATTCGTAGTTTTAATATCTTCTCAATCATGAATATCATATTTTCCATAAAAAGCTTGTCTCCCCATGTGCTTAGTGCTTAATCGTTTTCAGTTGTGTGTTGGTGTTCCAGAATCTATAACCAAATGCAACACTTATAGCACTTAATATGCCATGATTTGTTAAAAAAAAAAAACCAGCCTTTCTATCATAAAAAACACTAGAGTTGCATGAGAACGTGGGTAGCAAGGTATTTTGTGTTGACCAAGAGGATGCATATCTGAGACTGGTGGGCAGTGACTAGGCAATGTCTTTTTTCATTTTGAAATTTCCACACGAGTTTTCGTTGTGGGATAAAGTTTTTGGATATTTTTTATGTAAACAAAAAAGTGTTTCAGTATCCATTATATTCTAACACATGACAGATTTCTCAAAATCAGTCAGTCAATTATGCAGGTATTCTCTCATGCTCGCATGATAAATTTTAGAGGAAAGAAATGTAAGTTTTGAATTTTGAAAAAACTTTTCACACTGGTATGGTGTCCTGCAAGCATTTTTTTCCTGGTTTTCTTACCTGGCCCTGCCATCTCCTCTCTCTCTCTCTCTCTGTCTTTGCCAACTATGACTACTGTTTGTTCATGCTGGCGATTTGAAAATTCTGAGTTGTTGTGCTACCAGGGATGAGTAGATTGATACTGTCATCTGTGTGGTGGTCTTTGATTGGATACAAGCAGACTCAAAATGTGCAATCTGTTGCTACGATGAGTGTGTGGATAGTAAGGGATAATGCCTTTGGTAATCTTTCATGTTTGTGCAACCCTCACATTAAGCCCAGAAAACTGTCAGTTTTCCCGTGCTGGCATCCAGCCCCAATCCCATGCACTCACTCTTTGATACACAACACTTAACAACACATAAGCCCCACATCTTTAACTCTTTTTTACATATACTTTCCAAAGTCTATGATTTATGGCAGTACAGCCATTACAGAACTTTCTGGAGCTGATTTAGAGCAGAACCACCGGTTGAGAGGAATTGGGTGGATTCCAGGGCCCACTTGACTTCCATCATGTGACTGGGATCCATCCCACTTCCGTAGGTGCAGCTCCTAGACATGGTTCTTTTTATATCTATCTCTGCAACGTTTGTTGGATAAATTCTAACCTTCCCTTTGTTGAATACCACCTGAATAACCCCTTCCTTGATTGTTTACTTCTCTTTGAAATCCAGCCATCCAATGCTGCTTACTCTCTGCACTATCAGGTCTCCAACTATAATCTCTGATGTTGTTACCACTCCAATGGTGGATTTTGCACATATTGTAGTACCTGTTGCCTGCCTCATGGATCTTGAGTCTCCTAATTTTGAAGCCATATTGCTCAAAATATCTGTACCTTTTATTACCTTGCTTTTGTGTTTTGTTCATGTTCCCCCCAGTTCCTCCACTATTTGCAACTCTGACTGTTTGACCTCCTGCCACAAAGTTCTGCTTATTCTTTCCTTAACAAAATGGAACAATTAATTATACACCCTACACCCAACTTCCCAACTGTCACAACCACTCGTGTAACATAATTGACCTTTTTTTTATCACTGTACATACACCATTTCTGCCCCTTTAGGATCCTCTGACCACAATCTTATTTTTGTTACTTATAATTTGGTATGCTCTTCCTCTACCTCCATCTCAAAATGCCAACTTTGGCACTTTGGGAGAGCTTATTGATTTTCCATGGGCATTTTCTTTATTGACTTTCCCTGGGATGGGTACTGCTTTTCTGGTTGAGAATGCTTTGGTTTGTGCTGAATGCATAGCAGAGATGATTTTGGCTGGGTTGGAGTCATACATTCCATCTTCTTCTGAATGTTTTCCCCTCAATCATGGTTTGATTGTTCTTGCTGTGATGCCTGTTGCTTTAGTGGCGAAAATTTTCTCCTCTCCAGAAACCCACTTTACTTTCATTTCAGCTCAGAATCACTGCAAAGCTGTACTCTGAAGAGCCAAGTGCATTTTATGCAACTGAAAAATCTTTTTGATTATTACATGAGCAAAAGCATCTCCAGTGACTTCCGTAATCCAAACTTTCCTCTTTTTTTCAACCTGATCAGTCAGTTGATGACTTTCCAACTGATAAAGCTGCTCTTTTGGTACCTTGTTTTTGTCTAACTCAGCTTTGGATGATTCAAGTACTAATCCTCCATCTGCATCCTTTCTCATGCACAGGATCTGCCGGATACAGGTGGACAAGGCGTATGGACCAGATGGCATACCTCCATGTGGTTTAAGGGAATGTGCCTCTAAGTTATTACCAGTCCTTACTTGCCTATTTTGCCTTTGTTCTAAAAAAAAATTCCACTTGTAAGTACACCTTGGTATAGCCTATCACTAAAAGAGGAGACTGCTCAAACTCTTCTTACTATTGCCCTAATGTCCTTACTACTGCTGTCTCCAAAGTCTTTGATACTCTCCTTAACTCTCACTTTCTCAAACAATTAGAATCCCATTACCTTCTTTCAGATCATAGTATGATTTGCAGTGGTGATCTCTCCTATGTGACTCACCTTTGGTGAAACTTTATCATTGCCCTTGACATCTCAAAAACTTTTGACAGGGTGTGGCAAGTCTTTGCCTTTTAAACTCCATTTGGTTTTACTGTTCTTTAATGCATAGTCTCCTCTTAGGCCGTTTCATTGCAGTAGTTTTCGATGGAGCATCTTCCTCCCTGTATCCTGTCAATAGTGGTGTTCCTTAGGGTTTTGTCTTATCGCCTACTCTCTTATTTTTCAAACTTTATTCACTTTCATGCTGATATTTCCTCTACATCAACTTACTTTCCTCCCCACATCCCTTTAATACTCATTTTCTTTCTCTTACAATTCTTATGGCCTCTCACAGTTTGGACCTGTGCATCATTTCACATTGAGGAAGCAGTAAACTTGTAAAATTTAATTGTGCTAACATGCAATTTCTTCCTGTGTTTTTTCTATGAATCTTTTGTTTTTCTCTGTTCAGTTTCAAAGCACAACAATGGAACCCTGTAATGATATAAAGATGTGCATAACCATATCCTTTGTTCTCTTTTCTTCACATCCGTAAATGCCACTTACAAATCATTGTTTCTCTAAAGCATTTCTCACACTTTTTAAAGTTTTTAAAGTGACAAAGTATAAAGTAAGTTTTTAAAGCAAATACCTGATTTAAACATCCTATCCCAATTCTGAAATCACATTGTTCCCCATTGACCTGTTGCCCTGTTCATGCCTTCACCCTCTCAGTCACTACTATCCCATACAACTTGCCAGATACACTTAAGAAAACTTATACCTCTGTAGTCTGAACACTCAACTTTATCCCCTTTGCCTTTTTACAATGGCACTATGCATGCATTCCACCAATCCTCATGAACTTTACCATGATCCATACATATAATGAATATCCTTACCAACCAATCAACAACACAGTCACTCTCTTCTTAATAAATTCAACTGCAATACCATCCAAACCCACCACCTTGCCAGACTTCATCTTCTGCAAAGCTTTCACTACCTCTTCTCTCTTAACCAAACCATTCTCCCTGACCCTCTCAATTTGAACACCACCCCAACCAGAACACCCTACAACTGCCACTCTATCATCAAACACATTCAACAAACCTTCAAAATACTCATTCCATCTCCTTCTCACTTCATTACTACCCATTATCACTTAACCCCTTGCCCCCTTCACCGATGTTCCTATTTGTTCTCTTGTCTTACGCATGTTATTTACCTCCTTCCACAACATCTTTTTATTCTCCTTAAAGTTCAATATGCTCAATATGCCTGCCAACATACAGAGGGAATAAAGAACTCTGTTCTCAACATGAAAGATACCAGACAAGGACAATAAATCATTCAGTCAAGAGTAATTCCTAAAAAATACCAAAAATAAACTGCACAACAAGGAAGTTGGAACGATTATCTAATGTAATATAGGGTGATCTAAGAAATTTAAATGGAATGGCTAAAGAAACTCTCAAAAGAAGATCAGACTCAAAACTGAATAGATGACTATGCCATAAGAGGAACAGCTGCTGAAAAAAATAGCATTACACAATCAGCAAGGTAAGTGAGGGGACAAGGGAAGGAGGCCAAAAGAATCGTAAATCACCAATATAAAAGTGAAGTGGTGAGTGCAATGTGCTAGTCCTCCCACCACAGCAAAATCTCATTGTAAGTACTTATTAGTCGGTATGTACTTTATTAATTTCTGACACATAAGCACTTCTGATCAGTCTTTCTATAATCATCCTCTCTTTAATGTTCTCACTAGGTAAACACTTTCATGATTTTAACTAAAATAAATCTGTTCAAGAAGAACAATATAATATACGAGTGTTTCAGTTTTTTCTTAATATTTGATCCTCCTCTCTACAGTATCTGATATCTGAAACTTGATCAGAACATGTGTACTTTTTCTATAGCACATGGTGCTCCTTCATAAGTACTCTCTTGCTAGCTGATGTGCTGGAAGGGTAATAGGTGAGGAGATGTCTTCTGGCTTGCCTCTGTCTGCAGCAGGTGTCAAGAATACAATTACTGTGCACCAGGAGATAACCATTATAAAAACTTTCAAAAACCTGAATCAAATGGATACAGCAGATACTGAACAGTACTTTGAAATAAGGAGGAACCAATCAACTAAAGGACACAACAAAAAAAAAAATTGGCAAGAGGAAAAAAAAAAAGTGAAGATATACTTCTATTCTAAGAGAAAAATGGATAAAGGAAAAAGCAAAGTGAAAAAATAGTGAAGGCATGGCCCATTTATAATAAAAATATTGCAGGATGGAAAAAAGAAGTTATAAGAAAGGTGTAAAGAAGCTAAAATGTCTTCATGTATGCATATGTATGTATGTGGAAAAAACTCTGATGTGATCACTGTATACAATTTAGCATTTACTTAGGTATAAAAGTATTTATACTTGAAGGAAAATATCCTTACAAAATAAAATCAATAATGAAGGAAGCAAAAAATAGCCAAGTCATATAAAAGCCATCACATCCACACTATGGATGACCATATCAATCTTGCAGCAAATGCAAATATCCGCTGCAATAATGCTAAAGTACTACACAACAATAACTAAAGAGCTAAAGTCCATACTTTCCGTCTTGATTACCAATGTAACCTAGGCAAATACACTGGCCAGATGTCAAAATCGTTAAATTACTATCAAACCACCATGGGTACCTTACTTTTGAAAAACAATTCATCTACAACTCATTTCATGATGAAGTCATTTACTTAATTACCTTGAAGGTAAACATCGGTATGAATAGCTTAATAATAATATACATATCAAATAAAAGTTCATCTATGAAATTATTTTTACCTTTTTCATAATATAATGCTAGTCCTGGTAATGCTTAGAGCACAAGTATATCATCTAAATATACCATATGAGTGACCCAAATAATTTTGTACTTTCTGCGGGTGAAGTGGGAGAAGAGTAAGTTCATGCTTATGGGCATAGCAATAACAGTTAAGATAGCTACATATTATGTTATCTCAACATTTACCATATAATCTTTCATGATAATTGGAATCTTACTGTACTATAAAAATAGCATAATTGGTTCATACATTTGCATCCTGACATCACTAAGGACTGATGAGTGAGCAATGACTGTTACTTTTCCTGCCATACAACTCCCTCCCATTCAAAAGCTATTCATTCTTTCAATTATATCCTCAATGACTCACATAAAACTTAAAAACAGAACACAAATATTGCAAAAATATTTAATATAATAAAATCAAGTCTCACTTTTTGCCTTGAATGCAGTAAATTTCCTTTTTTACTGCATGTACTGTACTGACAAAAGAGTGATTGCTTGAGTTATATCTATTCTTCTAATAAACCATTCATACTTATGACTAAAGAGATAGACTCAAGTGGTATGAATTGGACAGACCAAACCAGCAAACTCATTTAAGGTTTAATTGACAACATAGTAAGCCATCAAACCTTAATCAACTCAAACAGTTATTAAATACAAACCAATGTCCTTTCCAGTCAACCAATGACCTGTCCAACATGCAGTCATCTTTGATAATAATGACTGTGCACATATCAGTAAAATGTCATTAGCACACAGGATTTTTCACACATGTAGTAAAAAGCATCTAAAAAAGTGCACACCCAAAATTTTGGAGTATTTTCATGGTTTCCCCTATTCACCATTTCCCAGCTAACGGCTGTTACAAATCTAAATCATGGGAACGAAAAATTTCCATTTTGAAAATCTTTCAGGATAGCATGCCCCCAATACACTTAACTAGAGATTTACATCCAAAGCATAACCTTTGAACCATGTCAAATTCCAATTTTGTCTCCAGTCAAAAATTTAGAGAAATTGTGATAATCATAAGTTTTCCAACATACAATTGAAAATTTTTAATCTCAAAAATATCTGATTAGTTCAACAAAAACCTTATTAGATGATTCATTGCGTATAAATCTTAGGAAAGGAGGGGCACCTGATAAATGAGTCAACTAGATTAATCCCTAATCTTATGTTAATTGAAGAGAAACCAGATGTAGTTACTATACACTTTTGTTCACTTCTGTGAAGAATGGCAATAAAACAATGAAAAGGTACATGGAAAGTGTGCATCAAATTGCCATTAATACAAATGGCCAAGGTGCTTTTAACAGAAAGAATATGATAGGTACTGTGTATTATGTAAAGGTTATGAGATAGTGAAGTTGGGGCTTTTCAGGTCATGAGGTAGTAACTATAAGCTGGTCTCACCTCCTACACAGTCTGGTACTAGCAACATGAATGAAAAAAGATGACAAAAATAAAAGGACTGATGTGGTGGAATGTTCAAGTAAAACATAATTTCCATGAGAAGTTACATGTGAGGCTGTTATAGCAATAAAACAGTACAAAATGATATTCAGGTGGTGGAGACATACATATAACAGTGCTTGATGAATGGTTGCCATAGTATTGTGCAGAACTATAAGGACAGGTAGTGGTGAATGATGATGCTGGGAAAGAGAAACTTTGGAAGAAGATGAATCTTCCAGAAAGCAGTCATGCATGGAAGGCAAACAGCATAAAACAGTCTCAAATAAAAATGTATGTTTTACCGGCTGAAGAATAAGATCACTAACAAGGAATATTATGAGCATCTAAGAAAGTACTCATTCAACATGAGGGTTAAAATACATTTTAATCCCCAAATTAGGTGTATCCATGAAGATTCAACCCCACTGATCATCAAACACATGCAGCTGGTATATAGTTATGGGACTTGATGACCAAACAGTAAACCTTCCAGGCCTATCAAGTCATGCCACACAGATGAGGCAGGGCTTAGCAACCTTTCAACAATATCAACCCACTTACAGCTGGTGTCAGTGCTTCGGGCCTACTACTGTCCAAAATCAAGAAATGTTTTTCAAAAAAAGAAAACAAAAAAGATGGGAAAATAAAAGGAGGCCCACAGAGATACTGCCTAGGGTAAAATTTTTTCTTAAAAACCTACATTTGTCACCTGTGGAAAAAGCCTCATCAGCATCTAAAAACATACCAAATTGGAGGAATTTCACACAAACTGAAAAAAAAAATTAAAGAAAAGGTGTATCCTCAATGACACCTGCTTCCTACTGTGGACCATCCTCTTCTGACAACAGCTAATCAAGGTTATGCAAGGATGGTCAACCAGATCTTGGTCTATTTTAGCAGGGATAGGATTCTCCCCTATCCCTGGGGATAGGGGAGAAAGAATACTTCCCACAAATTCCTCACGTGTCGTAGAAGGCGATTAAAGGGGACGGAAGCAGGGGCTAGAAACCCTCCCCTCCTTGTATTTTAACTTTCTAAAAGGGGAAATAGAAGAAGGAGTCATGCAGGGAGTGCTCATCCTCCTCGAAGGCTCAGATTGGGGTGTCTAAATGTGTATAGATGTAACAAAGATGAGAAAAAAGGAGAGATAGGTAGTAGGTTTCAGGAAAGAAACCTGGATGTTTTGGCTCTGAGTGAAACAAAGCTCAAGGGTAAAGAGGAAGAGTGGTTTGGAAATGTCTTGGGAGTAAAGTCGGGGGTTGGTAAGAGGACAAGAGCAGAGGAAGGAGTATCACTTCCCATGAAGCAGGAGTTGTAGGAGTATATGGTTGAGTGTAAGAAAGTAAACTCTAGATTGTTATGGGTAAAACTGAAAGTGGATGGAGAGAGATGGGT